>JAHWFP010268498.1:50263-64195 GCA_023313725.1 Lithobius niger
ATAGAGGCCTAAATCCCGTTTGCATGAAAATATTGTGACTGGGAAAACATATGACGTCACCCGTACTGTGCCTCTTTGTTGAAAACACTGTTTGAATCATTACTTATATAGAACAAACAATTCCGTTTGGCAGACATTCCGTCTGGACGCACAAAAAAAAAGAAATAAGAATTAGTAGAGGAATCTCGGTGATCTGGCGACACACAAACAAACAAACAAACAAATAAATATTACGATTTTAGTTATATAGATTTCGGTAAAATTCACTGTATATACACTTATATATATAAGTTTTAAAGTTGCGTTGTATGTCTGATAACTAGAAACTTGGCTCGTTTTTGATATCAGAGCCGTTCAATGGCTGAAACTTGGCGAGTTTTTTTATTCTTATTTTTTTTTTTACATTTAATTATTGTTGGTTTAGATAAGATTAACTGATAGCAGGCTTCAGCAGGCGTTTACCATCATGGTTTGTTCGGCAGGAGGAAGGGATCGTGGCTTGTTTTCGGACAGTCCACACCACCTTGACGCACGGCACTTGCTTCGTGGTGGATATGTGCCAGTGTGCATCTCCTGCTCCATTCCACTTGTAGGGATAGATCTGAGATTTGCTAAGTATCTCGTCAGTTAATTCTGCACGACCATGCATTACTTCCCAAAGAGCCTTGCTATCCGGATCTGTTTCACAGTTTGTCTTCCCTCCAAAGAACAAAAGATTGTATATTGTATTATTCAGCAACAATTGTATTGTAAAATTCCTTTATTGTAACCATGAACTCACCATGCCTACAACAATGTATAGCATAGCACCCTCTTTAACAATGCCTTGGCATCCCCACTCCAAAGCTGTCATTCCATTCCCAGCTATCCAACTAGTAAGTCACTTTTCGATATTGATAATTAGAAATTATTTCACCCCTTTTTCCTCCACTAGTCCCAATTTCAGTCATCATGCCCCCAAAATATCACTTTTATTCATCCCCATCTCATTGGTTGCATTGTAGCAGATTATACAGTGGCAGGCGAGTGTAATTTGACATCAAATCCTGAACAAATAAACATCAATAGCCCTTACACGTGCAATTCTTTCATAAGTAATAATTCTGCCCGTAATCCAGCCCTTGACGCTATACACTTATTGCGCATATCTTAGTGAAGTGTCAGGCATTACAGCCTAGGCACCTCGTATTTATCGTGGGATATATGGAATGCTTCCATAAATCCTGGGTGAAAATCCCGGAATTCTTCTGAAGGCTATCACCTACATCATTAAAAAGGTGGGATGCGCGTGTGTGCGTGTGCCTCTACTCCTCTTGAACTAAAGCACCTACAACGATGGGAGTAGGACCTAATAAAAGATAACTAAATGGCGCCTCCGTTAGGCCTATTTTTGTCGCTGTGACTTGATTTTATGACCCTCAAATACGCGAAAAAAACCACTAAAATAACGTCAAAGTTTTTTTTACGTTCATGACAAATTTATTATGTCTGAACTAACTTTTCTTGATAAAACTATGACGTCGTGAGCAGCCATGAAATGCAGGCGTGCTTAGGAATGTAATGGACGAAGTGAGGTATAGTAACAATTAGTTTGCATCGAAATAATTAATAACTGATTTTGGGGGCTCTTGGAGTCAAAAAAATACAGGAAGCATTGATCGATGCCAATGGAGTGAGCGAAGCGAATTAACGATATGGCTAATATTCTTTAAGAAGATAAGGATCTATAGCCTAGGTTTTTCGGTCATGTTTGTGATGCGTAAGTACACGTCAGTAAATATCTCATTTTGTCTGATGTTTATTCTTTGTGGTTCTTTAACCATTTTGTCTTTTGTGTTCATTAAATGAACGTCATGGATGTAACACCTCATTTTGCCTGACGTTATCTCTTCGTAGCTCTTAGCTGCATTTTCTGTGACTCTTCAATCTCACCTGCTTCCTTTTCGTTCCCCCCTCACAAGTCAACTAGTCTCATGTTTGTAGCTTTTCAGCTGTGTCCTGTATCGTTTGCTAAATTAGACTACCTTTATCAAAGTACTAGAGGAAGCCCGTGCTATGCACGGGGCCGGTCATGAATCAAGTTTATGGACACATTTCCTGGCACATTTTCCCCGGGACATTTTTCCGGCACTCTTCCCTACGACTTGTCAGATTAATCGACCACTCATGCCTGCCTCCTGTTTTCATGCAGGTAGAATGGGGGGGGGGGGATTGAGGCTTAATGGCGCGTCGACAGCTCGGTCATTAGCGCCTACTTCAGTCACAGTGCAGTGGTCCGGGTTGCCACTGCACCACACATTGCAGGTAGAATGGGAGAGCGGATTTGCAATGTGGGCGTGAGGAGGGGAGAAGTGATTGTTCGGCCCGACGACTTGTCAGATTGAACCTTTATTGAGTTGATCGACCACTCACCTCTGCCTCCTGTTTCCATGCAGGTAAAGTGGGAGAGTGCATTTTCAATGCGGGCGCAAGGAGGGGAGAAGTGGTTTTCCTTTTAGCCTTCCTTTTAGCTAGCCTCCAAGATTATTATAAAGATGGACACAAATAACTATTGTGTTTCAGCAGATGACGTAATGGTAGGCACTTTGTGCTTATCTGAATTCTTAGCTCTGTGATACTACGTGGTTTCTGCCTGTGTTATCCACGTTAGGCAAGAGTTGAATGAGGGATAAAGAAATATCTGAACTATTTTTCCCCAACATCCTATTCATACACACTACAGCAATTGTTATGTGTCACACTAACGGATGGGGCCACATGTAAATAAGTCTACATTTTTGTGATTAGGCTTGCATTTTTGTATTTAGGCCGGAATTTGACGGCACAAATGTATACAAATAAGATCGTATTTTTGTTTGTTTGTGTGCGTGTCCGCAGCGGGAATCTCGATAATCCTTATTTTATTGCAGGCCGTAGAGGGAATCTCGATAATCTTTGTTCTATTGAAGTCCGTAATATGAATCTCGGAAACTTTGGTAACTGGGCGGTGGGTGACTGCTAACGGTGTTGTTGAATTTGTAAGGCCCTTCAACAATAATTGGGCAGATGTCAGTGACGTCACAGTATTTTCATGCAAACCGGAAATCAAAACAATGCTCTGCTATTCTTGGAAATTTCAAAGGGTTTCAAAGGGTTTAACGAGCGTTAACCACTCCTGGTCATCTGCCCGAAGCCCTAAGGCCCTATTGGAAATTTCGGGGGACTTTCAACAATAGGAATACACACGAATGGAAATTTGCCTTCGACAATACGGCGTGCGTTCGAATCAATGTTAGATTCAAAAAGAATATATTTCTTCAAACAACCGTTATTTTTGTTATCAATACTTCTCGGATTGTTGCTGCACATACCGATTTCCAAAACGACTCAACTCATCAAATCAGATCACAATGGAACCCGGACCCGTACCAGACACGTCTTGGATGACACTAATGGAAGCCGCGATTACAGAAAGAAAAGAAATGGCAAGCAGAAAGAAAAAAGCCGAAGAAAGGAATTTGAAACAGAATGGCACTGAGATCATAGTTTTTTGTTGTTTGTTTGTTCTTTCACAATATTTTCATGCAACTGGGAAATCACAACAATGCACTATAAAACCGGACATGCGGGGGGGGGGGGGGGGGTGGGCTTAGTATTTAATAAGCAACTGTTAGGTATCTAGGAAGGCCAAACTGGGCCGAGTACTTTATGCATATAAATTTTCTTTACTGTGTGGAGCACTCAGAAAATCCCAAGCGCCCTCGTAGTGTTTCTCCTAAATCTATCCAGCTCTGCATTTAGGATATAGTTAGCTACATCAGACTATTTTACAATCCTGTGTATTTCAGTCGTAGACGCAATCCTTTCTATAGGATCGAAACATGCTGGCATTACAAGCGGCCAGCGATCGCAATTTCCCCTATCCCATTCCCCTTTATGGCCACCCCAAGACCAGACTGTACCTCATTCCTGACGAATGGTGGGAGGGTTCGTTTCCGCGTAAGCTTAAATTATGGCACCCTCCCACCTCCCACCCACAGTCGAAATGACGTATGGGGACGAAGGAGGACATGTAGTCTTAACCAGGCAGTGACAGCCATACGTCAATGCCAATCGTCTAAACCTCTCCCTGTAAACAAAGTAGGGCTGGACAATCAATCGCCGTAAGGCTTCGGAAGAATCAGTGACATTGGTTTGGCCGACGGTCAGTCCCCGGATGATGGCCGAAGCCTGGACGAATGGGACAGACGAGAGACGATGGTGGCGCCATTTAGAATCGCCCAAGCGTCGCCAACAACCCGAGAGAGTCGGCAAGAGAGTCACTTGGACTTCCGACAGCGTCTCTTGACTCCCTAAAGTCATCCTTTGAGGATTGAGTCTGCTGTGACAGCACCCCGTCTTCCCTACTCCTCTTCCGTTGCTTTTATTCCTTCCTTCCATCCCTCTTTCCCCTCTCCCTCTCCCGGTTCTTCCACTCCACTCCCTCCCCGCTCGTTGGCAGGAGCAAACTTTTCATCAGAGCGAACGTCCACCGAAGATTTGGACGTGAAACCTGCCTTTAGCATATGAAGTATCTCTCCTTAAAGATGAAATATACGACTTGCGAGAATTTGGTTGGGTCCAACCGCTGGCAGAAGAAAGGGGGAAGGGAGGAGACGAAATACAAAAAGGTGGAAGAGAGGTCGAGCCCAAGTTTTATGAGCAATTCTTCGAAAGTCATAGTCATTTATCGTACAGTCTGGCTTAAAAATTCTTAATCCTGGCTATACATCTTCCAAAACAAGACCCTCCTGTGTTATTTAAGACAGTTTAGTAAAATGAATTCATTTTATAGAGACAATTTTACGACACGAAGCTAACAACACTCGTTCTCTCTAGGTACACTTCATTAACTCCTTAACCCCTTCCACTCAAGAGAAATGTCCCGTTGGGGCCTATTTAAAAACCCCAGTGTATACTGGTAGTTATAAATAGACCTAAATCGCTGTAAATAATATTAAGGAAAATTGGAAATTAGCCATTAGCGAAAATTATACACTAGAAATAACGTAGTTCAGTAAGCCACCTTTATGCACTTATGTTTCGTTGGAGTGGCGTGACCCGAATTCGAACCGGCTACCCATAGCGGAGGATGTGGCCATAGCGGGTTAAGGCGCTATGCAAATGATCTGGGGGCAAACTGGGTAGCCGGTTCGAATCGGGGTCATGCCACTCCGACGAAACGTAAATGCATAAATGTGGCTTACTGAACTACGTTATTTCTAGCTAATGGCTAATGGCTAATTTCCAATTTTCCTTTATACTGGTAGCGCAATTCGGTCTCACAACGTCTTGGGCACGGAAACCCAAGCCCCCTAACAACTCGGTTGTAACAGCGACTTAACAAGTGAGTTGCTGAGAATGGGTATAGTTTGTTCCACATTATGTTTTCAGAAAACTGACTGGATGACGACTCGTTTCATTGCACTAAGAGTGTAAAAACATGTGGATATCACACTTGTAGACTCAACAAAGTTACTGTTAGAGTTTACGAGTGGGATGATTACGGATTTTTGTACTCGTAGTGGAAGAAAACGTGGCGTCATACAGTCAGTTTACTGAATACATAATGTGGAACAAAGTATAGTAAAAGATGTCTCCTGACAAGGCAAAACTCACAACAACCTTGAAGTTCACATTCATTTAATTTTCAGAGCTGTAATTTTTGCTCCTGGTTCTCAAATGATGATGCTTAAAAGTTTGGAAAACATTAAATGGATTAAACCCCGTAGACAACACAACTGAGGACAACCATGTTGGATTGTGTTGCCCGAAGTTGTGTTGCCTATGGAGCTTAACTCATTTCTTAATGTTTCTCAAACTTTTTAAGCATCATCATTGTGAAAGAGGAGCAAAAATTACAGCTCTGAAAATTAAACACGTGTATTTCAAGGTTGTGAGTTTTGCCTTATCAGGAAGCACCTTTTACTACGCAAACTCGGTTGTGTTTTGCTATCTGACACTCCGGTTCCAAGGAAGCTCGCACGAACCTCGCCTTTCGCCGCTAGAATTGGTTATTTTGTCTTCTTGCATAGCGTACCCGTCTTGGTGTGGGAACAGTAGCTTTCTAGAATTATGGGATCTTTAGGACAAGTCTAATTCAGCTCACTTCCCTTTCTCTCTCCTGCCCCCTTGTCTTGTTTTGTCACTCTCGTCCTGTTCGTTCTTGTCCTGGTTTTCCTAATTTCACCTCCGATTTTGTGTTTACACTTGTCTATCACTACATTTTTTTTAGTCATATGCCTTTAAAATTATTTTGTATGTATTTATTTTTCTCTAACTGACAGTGTGATTTGTAAACACCCCCTTTGCTAATTATTTTAAAATTTGCAACCATAATGCACGTTTGCCACTATTTACTGAAATGCTGTTTCATTCTATGAGCTAGTTGGGTTTGAAAAGGCTACATGTCTTACGCAGTGTTTTTAACTGCGTATGCATTTTATGCATAAAAGTAGTTATTGAGATGCCGTTGGGGAAAGAGAGAAAAAGGGGGTCGCGTCGTGACGTCAACAGGGAATAGTGTGACGTCACGTCCCACTCGAGTCGTTTATTCGAACGGATCAGTCGTATCACTTTTAGCGTCAGGCCGGAAGTTCTGGAATGACAATCGATTTGACGTCATTTTCGATGAGAACACGTTCCAGCAAATTGTAGGCTTTGTTTTTGAACAGTTTATGATGAAGGGTTCTAGGTCCTTGATCAAGAATTTTTCCAATTATGCGTCCGTAGGGAAAAGAAGTTGAACCGGAATTAAGCTAGTTGGCTTCAGGTTTTGAAAATAACACACGGAAAACGGAATCATATCTGTAATTCTTGTTTGGGCGAACCGATAAAAATAAAAATGGCGGATACTTTGCGCTTCGCTGGTAAGTGTCCCAGCACTCTACGCATATTGACAATTCGGGTAGTTATGTCGAACAAATAGCGGTTTCTGCTAATCGGACAATTACTGCATAATTGATTATTTAGTGTAACACTTGTGAGTCCGCTTCGGGATAGTGTACTAAGAGCGTTGCTGTGATACGGAGGAGCCCGGATACGTTGAGGGATTCTACGCATATTGACAATTCGGGTAGTTATGTTGTAGCCTCGTAGAGTCCTGGTGCTTAAGATTTATTATTTAATGGCCTTCTGGCCTCACCCCCCTTCAGTCCCCTAATAAAAAATTTCCTCTTTTTTTAACAGTAACTTTTTTTTTGTAAAAACAGTAAAAGTAAATTTTTTAATATTTAAAACAGTCCCTTATTTTATTTTTCCCGTGACCGTGAGGCATCCTTGAGGCATCCTTCGGTCTGTGGGCAGGTGCTTCAGCACCCAAATCACCCCCCTTAATCCGGCCCTGTATAACATAATAAAAGCAGAATTCTGAATTCATACTACATTCACTTAAGATAATTTAGCTGTAGAAGAAAATTAGAAATTGGCTGGTCATTAATGTAACTGGTCTTGAATCGCGCACTTTTTTACTTAACTTAAAAGCTAACACGCATTATGTTTGAATAAAGAAAGCAATATACAGGATTGCTTATCCTAGCTCCCCCCCCCCACCTCCCCCAACAAGGAAAGCTATCAAACGATAGACATCTTTTTGTTCCTTCAACTCTGCCAACAGTTACACAGTCAGGGGTGGTTTGTTATGCCCGTATTCTGAACGCTTACTTAGTACTTGACTTAAACTAGAGAACGCGATGGTATTCTGTAACCTTACTTAACTCGAGCACTGACTCCAATCTTGAGTAGCTTAAGCCGTACTTGAGAATGGTATTCTGAACGAAAACTCAGACTTGAACCGGTGCTCAAAGTAAAGTTTCAAGAACGGAATCTCGAGAAAGGTACGAGGTATGCTCAAGTCTCCCCTTAAGCAAGAAGCGGCTTCTCTGCTAGACCGTTGTGCATTTTGGCAACCCTACATACGGCGGGGCAATTGCGGTGACGATTACCAGGCTTTCCGTAAGGTGGACATTTCGTCATGTGGTAGAGAACAATTGCTACGTTTTCTTTTGGCTGGAGTGCAGAGAGCAAAGTAGTATGCATTTCTATGGGTGAAGGTTTATACTGACTGATAGCAAATTCAACAGGAATAAATTCATATTTGCCACTTGTTTTTACAATTAGTTTACTTTTTTTTTTATTTTGTTTCCATAGTTAACAATAACGTACATATATACATAAACACTATGAAGCCACTTCAACAAAATCAATCTTAGCAATATGAGTAGATTGCATAAAAAGGAAATCTGTATTAATATAACTTGAAGAACTAAAAGTAAATACAAAATATACACAACTAGATAGACAGCTTTTTAAGTTGTCATCAACCAACAACTAATTTTCGTGTTTAGTTCCATAGGTCTTTTTCAATGGTCCACATTTCTTTAATATAAATTTTATTAAAGACTTCTAATAAATAGCTTAACATTCTAAAGTTTGCGTCCATAATTGTTGTGCACCAGTAATGGCTTAAAGTAAGCTCTATTTGTGTTATATTTCTTGCTGTTAATTCTTTTTCGTGTTTCTTCTTTATAAAGGACAAGAACCGCTCTCACTATTTTCGTGCATCCCACGCGATAGCTTTCTCAAAATGTACGTAGATTTCAGCGACTGTGCCAAACTGCCTCATACGACGAAAAGAGATGGGAAAAAAATGCGTTTGTAATATTTGCATACGTCTGAACTAATGTTGTACATGAATCATACAGGAAAGATAACATGGAGGCAGGCACCAATCACATAATTTCGTAATTGTTCAATTCTTAAGTTTTTAATTATATGCCTCTTACGTATAACGAACTTATTTTAGTTAAAAGAAATACGTGTGAGTGTGTTTCTGTACCGGTATTTTTATCATCGAGTTTCGCATGTAGGTTTTATAAGAAAAAAAGGAAAATTTTGAATAAAGACACTAGATAAAATCCACGGGCGTACATTAATGCAGGTCAAATTATTTTCTAGCCTAAGATGTAATATTTCAACCCTCAGTTCAGTGTAAAGGCATTTATATTTAATTACAAGAATTATATAAGGATGTTTGCTTAAAATAAGTACGCGTATCAAGCGGATTTTGGCGTTTGCATAGTGTCATATTTCTTCAGCATCAGATGGCGGTAACACTTTCACTTTCATGGTTATTATTTTCGTAAAACCAATAGCGTTAACACCAATGCCTTTACAAATGGTTGACTGTTCTTGATTCCCAACTTGTATGCGTGTTCACATGGAGTTAGCACCGTATTTTGTGGAGAATGTGCGTGTTATATGTTTTCCTACGGAAGCTTTTTCTGAGTAACTTAGGAATGGTATTCTGTCACTCATGCTCGGCTGAGAATGACTTGAAATCTCTTGCTCAAGTCAAGTACGAGTCGTCGTTGGGAATATGAAATCCGTACTTGACTTCAATCCGTGATCAGTGGAGTCGTACTTGGTTGGGGCCAAATACTGAGTCAGCGTTCGGAATACGGGCCTTATTTTCTCTGGAACCCGGTAAGGTGGTGGCGAAGGTGGGGATGGTGGCGGAGGGGGTGTCGCCGATTGGCTTGTGTTCTAGAGTGGGGTCAAAGGATTTAAGGGCAAATTTTGTGTACCCCAAGCTGTGCCAAAATATCATTAATTTTTTTATTCATTTACATTTTGTTTTATAAATCTAAGTATTTCCGATTGAGGTTCATTTTAAAGAATGAGATGTTTTCTTGAGTGGGATGGTGGTTGTTGTCCACGACCCCTCCCCTCCCTCCAAACAAAAATCGACCGTGGTCGTATTGCATGCCTGATTGTTCTGACCTATTTAGTAGATTTGCATTACTGGCACCTGTGGCGCTCTTTTCTTTCATTTAATAAGAGCGTAATCGGAGCATTGGTTATGATGGCTTCTGCGCGTAGCGATTGTGTCCTCCGTTCTTCAATGCCGCTTTACCTGTCCCAACCACTGTTACCCACTACGAGCCGTGAGCTCATGATTTTTAGCATAAGTAGTTATTGTATTTATTTAAATTCTTGTCTTTCTTGTGTTGTATCTAACCAAAGTAAAATAAATGCCCATCTATCTATCTCTCTCCGCCTCTGACATACACAACCAGCAGCAATGCACAAGACTTAGTAAATTGTAATTAAGTCCAGTCCACACTTAACTGCCAAATGAAAATGTTTTTGGAATAACACTTGGAGATAGACGACAATACTAATGAATAGTAGACAAAATAATTGCTGTAATTCTCGATGCAGGTTCACACGCCTAACACCCAGCGAGGTATTGAATGTTACCTATTTTTTTTCAACCATCGTGCTGTTGATTAGGGTGCTAAAAAATAATTAAATGGTTCTCAGGAGTTGTACTAAAAATACGACTAGGCGTGCTGTTTTTTTTTTGTTTTTTTTTACATTTTATTTGCAGTTTTTCAGATGCGGGTGACTTTTATGTACCAAACAAAACAATCCAGTAGCTTTTATTTTGTGGTGGATTGCAATATCTATGTGTTAATGTCAGCCTCAGCCAAGTTCAGAATGTAAATGTTGCAAATTTGATCCAAGTTTTCAGTTGTGACACGCCTCTAAATAGCCCTTAGAATAGTTTCAGTCAGTCATGTAAATGAAGCAATACGTTGATTTGGCTATCGGTTCCAGGAATTGTTTGGTGACAGCTTTAACGCGTGATCGGAAATAATTTTTTTTTTAAGACTATGGCATAAGAAAAGTTTCATTGGCTAAGGAAAAACCCACGCGTGCATTCCTGTGCACCACTTTTAGCTGCCTGAACAGAGAACCTACCTCTAGCTTTCCACTCGAGTACCTAATATCTGCCTAAATTATAGCACTACAGGTTTGAATAAACAATTGATAACTTTCATACCTCTAGGGATAATAACACCGATAGTTAACCACGGATGGTATTATCTGATAATTTTTTAATAATAATAATAAGGTGTGTTTATTGCAGCAATATGAGCAAAACAATAAGAAAGGATTTCCAGAGGGACCACTAACACCTACCTTACCATAAGTTAACTTAGAGAGGTCACACCATTAAACTCAAGTCTTAAAAAAAATATCATTATCGTAGGATACATCGTCAACTGGATAAATCATGCTAACTAATGCAAGGAACCAATAAACATAACATCAATAGATGAACATCACGTCTTAAAAAATCTCAGTATCATAGGATACATCGTCAACTGGATAAACCGCACTCACTAATGCAAGGGACCATTAAACATAACAACAATACATGCCAACGTTGTGAGGATTTCGAATCGGTTAGAATGGGGAAAATGCGGATAAGAACTTTTCAAGGACAGGTATCGGGACGGAGAAGGTGTGCCTTCAAGCAACACCTGTTCAACAATCTCTTAAAGGTGTTTAATGACAAGACTGAGACAATTCTGTCGCGTAAGGAATTCCACACTAGAGCGACTCTCAGGCAAAAAAGGATTTCCTGCATGCAGTTAAGATTAAATTTGAGAACCAGAAGCTTAACTCTGTGGTTCCTAATTCTTGTCTCAGTACTAAACTCAAAGATGGGTAGCATGCAACGTAAAAGTTTGTAGGTTAGAATTAAATCGGCCTTTCGTCGCCGCAGTTCTACTGTGTTCAACTTTAGAATTTTTAAACGTTAGCTGTGCGACTTTCGGCCTCTGGACCGATTCAATGCGATCAATATCTTTTAATAGGCTTGGTGGGAAGAATTACAAGCGTATTCAAGAAGTGGGCGGACGTACATCTTAAATGCCCAGAGTTTGGTTTTTTGATTTCCAGATCTGCGGTTGGCCATCGATGTGACGTAATTACAACGTGTAGACAACTTCAGATCAGATTGAAACTAAACTCCAAGGTCCTTAAACATTTTTGTGGGAACTTAGAGGATCGAATTACCGACCGAGTAGTTTAGAGAGCTTGTTGGAGTTCCCACAGAAGACCTCTGGCACTTGTCCTGAGAGAGTGGTAGTTGCGATCCATCCAACCAAGAATTCACGGAATCAATTTCACATTGCAGCTGAAAACTATCAGACTGCAAAGTGATTGAGGAGTGCAACTTTAGGTCATCAGCTAATTTTTCTTGATTCACTGTTGTGTTGTGAGAAGTCAGATCATTAAGGAAGAGGACAAATAGCAATGGGCCGAGAACCGATCCTTGTGGTACACCACTTCAGTTAAATCAGAATACTTGCGGTCGATCACCACTCGTTGTGTAATGAAAGCTCCAATCCATGCCAGTAACTTGCCGTCAAATCCATAGAATTTAAGTTTTGAAAGTAATTTTGAATGCTGGACCGATTCAAAAGCTTCTTTAAAGTTAGACCAGATAATATCCGTATTAATGCCAAGGTCCAATGTCTCAGTCCATTTATGATGTTGAACCGGTCAATGTGCTGCGTCATTACTTATCGAATAAGGACCCCCATTATTTTACATGGCATAGAGGTTAACGATATAGGCAGGTAATCTTTAGGATCCGCCGCAGGTACTTTTTTTAAAAATAAGTTCCACAGTGGCCGTTGACCAGATGCGAGATATAAGGCCTGTTGGGGAAGAAAGGGAAAATATTTGTTTCAAAGGAAATGCAATTTGGGTGCCGTTTCTTTAAAAAATGCAGAAAACCTCTCGGGGTCCGAGAGAGTGGCTCGGTTTCAAATGTGTCAAAACGGATATGTTTTCGTCTTGGTTCCCTCCGTCCTGTTTTTAATACAACATGGTATTCCCGTTGCATACCACTTGATGTGTACACATAATTTAGCTCAATGTGTATGATTTTCTTGGATAATCCTAAGGGAAGAGGCACAGGGGGGCGTTAGGGGGTATCTTAAGTGGGTTCCATAGCTAGGAGTGAATATGTTATGCACCAAATGTCATGCTTTTAGTCAGTCTGCAAGAATTTGGTGGTCAAGCCTCAGGGAGGGGAAACGGGGGCGCGATGGCCTTGGGGGGGGGGGGGGGCTTATTTCGTAGGGTTCCACCTCTGATTTGAACTATTAACAATGACGTGTTGCAATTCATTTTTAGCGCGATCAGCAAGAATTTGTTGGTCAGTAACCTCATAGAGGTGAGTGTGTGGGGGCACAGGAAGGTGCCTTAGAGGGGATCTCGACGGAATTCCATACCTGATTCGATTTGTAAGCTAAGAATGAATTCTGTACCAAGTTTCATGGATTTTAGCTCGATGTGCATGATTAGCCCAAATTCTGGCCCGTTACTGCTGTACTACACCTGAAGATCGAACCATTGAACCGATGCGCTCGGTTTATAGCTTAACACATAGGTATGAACTATGCCTGGGGCCTTGTGCACGCTATTTTAATGTGACTACAATATGTTGTTGTTCTTTTTGTTGGGGAAATATTGCTCTCACCTAGAGATCGAACCAAAGAACCGATTTTCAATTTTTATAGCTTAAAATTGAGTATGAAAAAGGCTAAGACTCTTATAACAGTTACCGTTAAGTGGTTACAATATTCTTTTTGTTGTTAGTCTTGCTGGGACAAGGGAAAAAATAACAGATTTTAGTATTAAAAGAACGCTTAAGCGTATAAAATACGAATGTAAGCCTTAAAAACTTAAAGCTTTAAAGGAACAGACACAAGAAAAAGATGTGTAAGCCATCAACGTCGCGCTAATACGTATTAAAAAAAAAAGCTCGAGCTTGCTTTTTGGAACGATGAAGATTCTTTTACACCCATCAGTACGACGCTGGCGGCTTACATGTTTTTTTCTTGTATCTGTTTCTTTAGCGCTTTAAGGTTTTTAAGACTTTAGCGTTTTTTAATACTAATGGTTTTAGTGATGCTTGAGTCCTCAGCCTTTCCGTGTGGGGCTCGCAAATCGGCGCAGTGTATTGACAAGATTACGACTACAAGATTAAGCTATAAGATTAAGCTGTATTACAAGATTAGGCTATAAGCCTAATTATTAAACAAGGCAGCT
>JAHWFP010268499.1:7519-23858 GCA_023313725.1 Lithobius niger
AGAAAATGCAACCATCTTACATGGAATCAGATTAGAAAATGCATCCACCTCACATGGAATCAGATTAGAAAATGCATCCACCTTACATGGAATCAGATTAGAAAATGCATCCACGTTATACAAGGAATCAGATTAGAAAATGCATCTAACTTACAAGGAATCAGATTAGAAAATGCATCCAACTTATACATTGTTGTATAGATTGTTGTGTAGATTCCATCCAGCATCAATGTCACCTTAGTTACATACATCAGTGGCACCTTTGTTGCACCAACCTGTAACAACACAGTCAGTCAGTATGTTGGCGTGACGATTGGTTGGCGCTGATGCTGGATTGAGAGCATACATCAGTCAAATTTTTATTTCAGATATGGCCCCAGACTAAGGGGGTGAGCGAAACCCCTGATTTGTTCAAACACTAGAGTACCATGTTCAGTATTGTTTATTCCTAAGTCTCTTGTACTAAGTAGTAAGGAGTAAAAACTAAATATCTGCTTACCTTTTGTCTGTTTACTGTTGTAAGGATATGAACAAAGAAGCTACCGCCATTAGCAAGAGTGGATAGGTCGTTTGGATGAGTTATTTAGTGTCTGGTAATTCACGACTCTCCTTAGGTGTACGATTAGTAGTGTATTTAAATTCTAATTGAGTAAACCATCGTCGTTTTAATATGTAGTGCTACTATTTGTCCAGTCGGAGTGACTTCTCGTCTGACTGGAAGTCGCTATGCCTGAAAGTCAACCACAGCGACCATCAAATTTCAACATCAAATTTTCAAATTTTGCGTTTAGAATCGATGAAATAAATATGGATGCAAACCTATTGACGTTGCCTTTTGGACTTAAATGTCAGATTGCCTGAGCGTATGTCCTACCTCTGAGCCATACTGACCGCTAGTGTCAGTATGGCTCAGCGGTGGAACTTACACTTTTGGTTTCGAAGGTCGTGGGTTCGATTCCCCCACTCAGGCTGTCTGACATTTAAGTCCAAAAGGCAACGTCAATAGGTTTGCATCCGTATTTATTTAACCCTTCTCGAGCCCATTTGGCTTTCCATCCTGCTTAGAAACGGTGGCGCCTCTAGATGCATTCTGTAAACTCAAATTTCTGCCCTAACGTGTCGTAGAAGGGTTCTACGGTCCTAAACCGTCCTTGGAGCGTGATTAGATCACCATTTCATCTTGGACAGTGCTGGAAAAAATGAGTTGCTTACAAGCGGATCTTACAACCCACAGTAAAAAACAAGTTACAGAGAATTCTACTCATTCTTCTTCTCGTCTATATGCCCACCCACTCTGTGTCAAGGTCTCTTTCCTGTTCCGTCGCTATATCTATTCATTTCTTCAGCAGTAAACAACCTGAGTAATTGCTCCGAACGGATAGAGGTTTAAAAAAATAGTTTCCACGAGAGACTTAGCAGGTTTTTGCCGTCTAGTGATAAATGGTTTAACTGTCCTGGAAAAAAAAAATCATTTTTGTCTAGGGTGTCAAGAGATGCGTGGTATGCAGTTGGTGAGGGAAAAAAAAAGCACCAAACAGTGATTAAAAAGTAAAAATCCAACACAAGTTGCACAAGTATACAATAAAAATGCGACGTTTCGAGTCGGATACGACTCTTTTTCAAGCAATACTTGGCACTAGGCTAAAAGTCAAAACATGTAAAAAAAACACTGGGCGAACCCAGAAAACACAACCAAAGAATACAATTTTATAAACTACAAATGAACATAAGCCAGGGCGAAAACAGGTTTTCAGCCTAGCTTTAACCCTGGGATTTCACCCTGGCTTTGGTTCATTTTTTAGTTTTTAAAATTGTATGCTTTAGTTGTGCTTTGTAGGCTCGCCCAGTGTTTTTTTTTTTTTTACAGGTGTTAACTTTTAGCCTAGTGCTAAGTATGGCTTGAGAAAGAGGCGTATCCGACTCGAAACGTCGCATTTTTATCGTATACTTGTGCACCTTACTGGCTTATTACTTTTTAATGGTGTGCAGCAGTGCAACGACAGTACTCATCTTGTACTCGTGTCTACCTGTCTGTCATAAGTTGTGCGTACATGATTCCTGAATCTGTTGCCCGATTCTTTAAAATTTTGCACATACGTTCTGTGCCTTATTTGAAGATTTTTAAGTAAAAAATAAACAAAGATGGGCAATGGGTTTTGGAGATATAGACTTTCAAAGATCAAAATTATTCTGACATCGTTAGCTCGATGCGGTTCTAACCTTTTTTTCAGCGAAATTAATCAGGGAAGCCAATCTACGAAGCTAATCAGGAAATTTAATCAGGGAAGTTAATCACAAATTAACGAACAACTAAAGGATTTGACGCACAAACCGCGAAATGTAAACGCCCGCACCGCACGTCATACCAGTGGAGAGGACAAATTTAACGAATCCGCCAACCTTATAACATTTATGGCTTTTTACATTTTTCTTAAAAACAAAGTTAAAGTTATTAAAAACAAACGTTGCTCTCGTTATTTATTTATTTATTTATTTATTTATTTATTCATTCATTCATTCATTTTGATAAATTCAAATTGGTTCTGCCTGCAACACCCCAAATCCTGTGTCCTAGTATTGCTAAATTCCACTCTGTCTCGTCATAAACCGATCAACCTAAATCGTAGTCTTGTGTGTGTGTGTGTGCGTAGCAGACCAAAACCAATTAAAATTTACGCCCCCAAAATTTGCTAATGAATGCAATTTTTAAGCCTCATTTGTGATCCAGGCACAGGGGACCATTTAGCCAATTTAATTTGTTTACATTTTGATCCACTGCATCGTGAGTAAGATACAGGAAAGCTCCCATGACACCCACAGGCAAATTCCCCCACTGCAACGACGGTAATAATACTACAAACCCTAGAGAAAGAAAAAGATTGGTAGAGGTTTTGTTTGTTTTCGATACTTAATCTAAGCATCTAACCAATCAGTATTTACGATGGCCGAGCAGCGATTAATTATTTTGGTGCATCTGGGGGAAGAAGGCGTGAGACGAAGCGTTATCGAACGCGTCGTCTTGCACGTTCCGCAACGAGTTGTGATGGAAAAGGCTTATTGGGCAAATCCCCGAACTCATTCAATTAAGTGAGGGCAGGGTAGGAACCTCGTTGCACGGGCCACACATTAATCATGGCGCCCGACAAACTCTTACCATGGAAACAGCTTGCAAATGCCCTGGGAAGCAGCTGTTCATCTACGCTATCATACCGCTGCAACATGAAGAAGATCTGTCTTAATAGGAATTACAAACAACGATGTATTGACACCAAGGGATGCTGCAATCACCAATACAAACGTTATTCCAAACTGGATAGAAAGTAACCGTTTTTCTTCTCAGGTATGAAGAACAAGATAGCAGACATTCAGCATCAATATCACTGAGACACACTGAACGGTTTCTAAGTTAGGGGTTAAATAAACCCCTGTTACGTCACTGTAGGGTGAGATGGTGTCCACAAACCCATGGGTTCTCCAACCTCAGGGGAACCCCCAGAACAACCCAGATTGCATGTATGTACTCATTAGTATGCTACTGAGAATGGGTCCATGACAATTCGGTCCCGGACAATTCGGTCCCAAAATTACAGATAGTGCGACAGTTCGGTCCCGCCAAAAAAAAAAATTAACTCGCCCGAATGGTTAAGTGAGTTTATGTAAATAAGTACCAAGTAGTTGAGCTCCACCTAGTACTATAAAACGACGCAACAATGGCAGATACCAGTCGAACAAGCAATGCTGCGGAGAGCTGGAACAGAATCTTTGATTGGCCATAGTCATCCACCTGTGTGGAAGGCAATCAAATCCATTCAAATGGAACAAGCTCAGTAGCGTTGCCTTGACCATTGCTAAAGAAGCAAAGTCCACCGAAACGGGTAGGACACCAAGTTTTGAAATTGCAGCAACGATGGGGAGCGTTCACAAATTACATAAGCCCTTTTTTCTAAAAATTTAGATTCTTCCCCGTCCCCTTCTGTAGCACCTCTGTTCTTAGCATAATTTTTTTAGTCGTATAGTTGTAATAGTTGTTGCTCAAATTTTAACTGGCATTGTATTTATTATTAACTTGGCAATTTTTTTAGTTGGGATCGAATTGTCGTATGTGGTCTTATTTTTTTGGGACCGAATTGTCCGGGACCGAGTTTTTGGGACCGAATTGTCGTGGGACCGAATTGTCGCGAACCTACTAAGGATAGTACTTACGGTGTCGATGTATGTGCGCTCGCACCAAATATAGGCGTTGAATCCTTTTATATGAACAGATAAATAGAGTGCTATTTATTCATTTTGAATTGTTCTGCCTGCATCAGCCCAAATCCTGTTTCCTAATATTGCTTAAATCTGCTTAAACTCATCGAATGCAGCATCTAGCGCCGTCTACCATTGTTTAGTTCTATCTAGCACTTGATTTCAACAAGCGAAGAAATGCGCAAAGAAATTTCTTTTTACACAACAAACAAGCCCCGTGCCTCCTTCATTATTGTATATAAAGTTGGTGCGTCCACGTGCACCAAGTAACAAGCGGTCAAGGTTAACGATATCACTGTCACTAGATGGCGCTCATCTAGCGGTTCAAAATCTGCGTTTCAAAACGGCTGATATGAAGAAAAAAAGTGCCAGTTCATTGTCATGCTTAACAGAGGGCACTGTCGTCAAGTAACGGAAGCGCTAGTTTTGATCATGGGGATCAAAACTATTTAGCGTCACTAAAACAAATTGATCACGATAAGAATACAAAATTAATCGCTTAAAATTTATCATAATTCAGATTAGGACATTAAAATAATATTAAGAAAGATCACAAGTGAGTGAGCAAGTTTTATTTTTTAAATCCAACATACAAAACTTGTTACGAGTGAAGCTAAGTATAACACATGGTTTTGTTTTCCAAAAACGTCAGAAGAGCGTTCTCATCGGCCGTTCAGGTTGAAGCTTCTTCCGTGGTTAAGGCTTAGTGTAACGAACTGTATACAGTTTGAATCGAACACAGATTTCTTCAACTTCGCATGTTAACCACGCACGAGTATTTCGTCAGTTTCCGTATGTATTGTCGCTATTATTATGGTTACCATGGCAATGATGCCGCCATTTTTCATTTTAAGTTTCGCCTCCTACGAGAACCAGACAAGTGCTGCCTTCTGGTGCCGTTCGTGAAAGCAGGTCTTAATTTCAACACGTTTTTAGAAAAGCGTCGCTACCTACTTATCATAAAGTTTTTTTTCCCACTAGGTTAGTAGACTTCAATATGTCCTCCGTTTGTGGCCAGGAGCATATCAACGTGATATTCAATTTCCCACCATGTATTGGCCACATCTCTTCAGTTACTGTTGCTATAGCAGTTGTTATCCTGTCCTTTAGTGTTTCAATGTTAGCAATGGTTGTTTTGTACACTGCGTCCTTTACGTACCCACCACATGAAGAAGTCAAGTGGGGTAATATCTGGGGACCGGGGTGGCCATGATGTCGGACCATCCCTCCCAAGCTATCGGGGAAGGTTTCATCTAGGAACCTCAAACACATAATCCCCAGTGCGGTGGCGCACCATCTTGTTGGAACAAAACCCACGGCTGACATTGTTGCAACTGTGGTGCAGCAAAGTGCTCTAGCATGTCAAGGTACACTTCTTTCTTGACAATCCTGTTGTGCATCAGCACGCACCAAACATTCACTTTTGGGCTGTCCCTCTCATGTTCGATAACAACACTTAGGGTTTCGGACCCCCATAATGCGCACGTTGCGCCTATTTACGTTCCCCAAGGTGTGGAAGGTGGCCTCATCCGAGAAACAGACACGCTGTAGGAAAGCATTGTTGTTACGTATAGAACAGTGACACGACGTAGTATTATTGTATATAACTCTAAGCTGGAGCCTTAATGGTTAGCTGCAAGGGGCACTGCAGAAAGAAACAGAAGGGCGTCATACTGAAGCAGACGATGTGAAGAGTGCTTTCTTAGACCTAAAACGCGCGATTTTTGTTGTTGGAGAAAACAACGTTATTTTAAGCCTAAGAAATCCGCTCTTCCGTTGTTTTCCCTCCATTTTTATGCACCTTGTAGTTATGCCCTCCAAAACCCATACTGGTGCCCATATGGCGGCAAATGTCACTGCTCTATATGCGCTGGAAAATTTCAATTGCAAAAGCAGCACGGCGCGGGCAACAATGCTTAAACGATTTACACTTTGTACGCATACAAATGCAGTCGTCTGTGTACGATCTTCATCACTGTGCTCCTAGTTCACGTGAGGCACGTCCAGTGGATTTCCGGGGACTGCCTTGGAAGGTTTCATGCTCCGTATCGACAGTCTCCTCACTAACACTTGGTCTCCCAGTTCTCTTCAGGTCACCAACGCTTCCAGTATTTTTAAACTTCACGTACCAATCTTCAATGCTTTTCACATTCGGTGGGTCTCTTCCATACTCCGATCTGAAGTTTCGCTTAACTGTAATTGCTGATTGTGTTTCGTGAAACCACAGCAGGCATTGAACTTTCTCAGGTAACGACGCCATTTTTGGTTTCTTGGAGATTGCAGCGCCACCCTGACTTACTGGTAATTGCCAGCGCCACTCTAAACTAGTGGCGATTGCAGCACCAACCCAGCCTAGTGGAATTTTACGAGTTGGGCTTCGTTTTGCTGAAAACCGTTTATTTGTATCTGTAAATAAATTTTTGTAATCAGGTAAAGACTTTAGGACCACCCAGTACATGCATTTACAGTGTACAGGGATGCCACCCGGGGTCGTGAGTTTTTCGTATTTTTTCATACGTTTGCATTTTTTTCATGCTTTTTCGCACACAAATTTTAGACATTTCCACAGTTTTCATACCTTCTTTTCCACACATCTGTTTTAGTACGTTTTTCTTCCCTAACTTTTTTACACGTATTTTGCCCTGCACACCAAATATAATTCAAAACACGGGTAGACATCAACTCTTTGTCTTTGCCGCCCCCCCCCCCTGCCTCCCCCCAAAATAAAAAAATTAAAATGTAAGTAAAGCACTGACCTGTAATCCACTGACGCATGTATACCACAAATTTAGGAATAGGTTGGCCACAAACCTGACCAACCTCGAAACAATACTTCTTTAACGTTGCAATATCCAGCATGAATAACTACAATAAAGAAGTAGTTTTAGCCTATTTCCAAGCACGAAAACGTATTCAGTGGCGCTTCGAATTCAGATGCGAGGGCACGTGCAATTTGGGAATCTCCTCGAACAAAAAAACAAACAGTGGCATTCCCACAGTGCAGTCCACACTGCCGTGTACCGACAAAACAAATAATCTGGCTCACTGGCAACGCACGTAAATTAATTCCTCATTTATCTTCATTCACCTTCCACTTCATTCAACCTTAAGCGGAGCTAAACGCTTTTATCGTTCGTTGCCCGATGCATTTTTTTAATCAAAAAATCCAAAATTTCAAACTTTTTCATCAATTGGTCAATTTTTCACGTTTTTTCACACTTTTAGTAGAGAGCTCAAATTTTCACATTTTTTTTTTCATATTTTTTCAGTAGGTGGGTATCCCCGGATGTAGTTATTGGGATATGCTTTATATTCTTGCTTTAACACTAGCAATAGTCCCAAAAGCTAACTGTAATTTAACGGTAATTTCATACTGCTGTGGGTTTTGTTTCGGGTTTGTCAATTTCATCGTCTGAGCAATTCACGATTTCTTCTTGATAGTGTTTCGTAGTTTGATCTTTGTCAGGGTGGTTGACCGGTTCTTCATGATTTCGGTCGTATGAAGAAAAGGTGAACAATTAAGAAATTCGACTAGGGGTTGATCCCCATATTTTCCGTTGAATAAAGTTTGCTGTTCAATCAACTTTCGTTTTACCCTTATCTATCCTTGGTTATCCTTTGTCCCATTTTTTACCCTTTTTCTCACTTCCGTATTCTTATGCAGGCCTACCCTTTTGCACCTTTCCGTAACCCTTATGTATCCTTTGTACCCTACCGTATCCTAATGTACCGTTGTTTTGCCCTTCCGTATCCTTGAGTACCGTTTTGTACCCATTTGTACCTTTCCGCACCCTTTTATGTTCGTATTTACCCTTCCGTACCCTTATGTATCCTTTGTACCATTCCGTACCCTTACGTACCGTTGTTTTGCCCTTTCGTACCCTTATGTATCCTTACGTTCCGTTTTATGCCGTTCTGTGCCGTTCTGCACCCTTTATGCACTCGTCTTTATTCTTCCGTGTATCCCCTTCTGCCCTTTTTTACCCTTCCGTACTCTTATGCACCATTTTGTATCCTTCCGTACCTTTATCCTTTTGTACCCTGCAGCACTCATCCTGTGGCGCTGCCATTATCAAGGTCAGTGGAAGCTACAATACCGATCAAGTTTTGGACTTTCTACAATCAACTGCAAGACCAACTCATTATTACCAACAATTCGGCCATATTAAAACCATTTTGTGAACCAACTTCATTGTAACAACAGTCCCTTTGCACTATTTGTAATCCACACCCTTGTATCAGGGCGTGGAGGTCTTGGTGACTTGATGGCCCGTGCGCCCATGGCTAGATGCGGGCATTCCAATTTCGACTCCCAGACTGGTCAACACCTTTTTTGGACCTCTCTTTAGAAATTGCCCCTGAATCCACCAAATTTGCCATGCCCCGAAACCAACGGATGTAGCCGTCACGTCACAAGCCACCTAGCCCCGTGAATCAAGGCGAGCAAATATAACATCTTTACGAAACTGGACCACTGCGTTGACTGGCTTTCTAACATCATGTGAGTGAACATCTTTAGGCTAATTCTCCGTTAGGCTGGAGGCCTGGAGCGAGGGTAAAGGGCTATCCCACCTAGAATCGCTCCAACCCTTTCGTACCTTTTGTACTATTTTGCATCGTTTTGCACACTTTCGTACCCTTATATACTCTTTTGTAGTCTTATATATCTTCTCTACCTTTTCTCACCCTTCCGTACCCTTATGCACCATTTTTTACCCTTCCGTATCTTTATCCCTTTATATCTGTCCGCACCTTTTGGTACCATTTTGCCCCACTTCGTAGCCTTTTGTACCCACCCGTACCCTTTTGTACCATTTCATACTCTGCATACTCTTCCGTACGTTTATGCGCCCTTTCGTACTGTTACGTACTCTTTTGAATCTTTAAGCAATCTTTTTACCCTTCAATTCTTTACCCTTTGGTTTGCAATGCTATATCTCTTATAGGTCCTGAGTTATATCACGTTTAAAAATTTTACACAAAACCAGTCGAACGAGTGAGACACTTTGATCCTAGCGTATACTCGTAAATAGACGGCATTTTGAGCCAAAATTGTTCACTGTAGGGAGAAATTCCATTTTCGATATTCCTTTTCGACGGTTCGTTATATCGAGAGCATCCAGTACTTCCACAAAGAACCATCGTCTTGGAAGCTTATTGCAGCTCTCGTAATTCTGGTGGTGCAACACATTGCATCACAAATAAAACCATTTTCATGTTTACGTGCCCCAATTGCCAGTCTGAATCGTTTCTTAATAACACTTTGCCACGTAAACAGGTTTGGCACATTTTCTGCCCTACTTTTTTTGGGCCTGTTGAGATCTGAGACGATCAGAAGGAAAAGAGGTTTGCCCTCTCGAAGAACTATTGGCCATTGATGACGTCCCCGAGGCGCCGGCGTTCTCCCCCGTTTCTCGATCTCCAACCCAACGACAATAGATGGAGTGCTTGCTGTCCAGTCCTTTGGTCAAGAGAGGGTGCTGTCACCAATCTCGGCCTCCCTTATTGACTGTTTGGGGGGCCAGCGTCGCGACCAACAGGTTACTGATTGCAGTCCCAGTTGCCATGGGAACCGAAGAACGGTTGCATCTGGCGAGCCCCGAGCCTCGGCTTGATCTAATGAAACTTGTACGGGGCAAAAAAATACGCGGCTCAAGGGCTTTTTTTTTTAAATCTGACCATTAGCTTTCCCTTTCGATGTGCGAGGTCGCCAGCATGCGTGTGCGTGTGTATAGATATATATCGTTTGTTGTTTTCAGCCATTTTTTTGTATTTTATTCTTTGTTTCGACTTACGCGAACGACGCACGCTGCGGCCAACGCTATACAAACCACAACTAACGAGTCGGGACTTTCAATGGAGCATTTCGGATGTCGAAGTAATAGTTTCGCAGGCACAATGAGCTTGTATATACATAATCGCATGTAAGAAATCGCGCAGAACTACACTCTGTCCCTTCTTTCTCACTACAGTAATGTAGGTTTTCTAACGATTTTGAAATTCCGACATAACATAACGATGACACTGAAGACGAATTATTTCCACTGCACTTTCCGATTTTGATTTCGGATTCGGAATCGAAGAGAAATAATTTAACTCAGCAAAAAAAAAAATAGCCGACAGCAAGCTAGTCTCTTCGGACTGAACGTGTGTATGAACGGTTGTAGCAGGTTTTCTTTGTTCTTAGAATATTGTTTTGGAACTTTAATAACACAATTTTCTTGTGAAGTTTGGCATTTTGTCTTTTGATGCTTTAGAATTTTTATTATATTTCGTAGATTTATGGTAGAGGATTACCATAATGCTGTTTGCTACGAATATGCTGGCATGTTACTAAATTGAAAAATAATTTTCAACGTAAAGCAAAGCAGGAAACGTATAACCATACTACCACTTGATCATGACATGGGTCATTGTAGGATGATTTCCAGTTTTTCATGAAAATGTATTTATTGCTGACCACCTGGTAGTAAGGGTCTAATGCTTTCCAGCCTCTTACTGAAAAAATGTTACACCTAGACCCTAACTGTCAAAGCTTGTCCGTGTTCCTTCTAGGTTTTGACTTTTAGATCCTTACTCTAAACATTTAACGTTCCGTTTTTGTTTATTAATTCGTGTTACTTTTAGAATTGCAGCTAAACTGTAAAACAGTGCAGTTGGCGGTCACAGCTGATAGTTTAACGCAAGAGACCCTAGGCTGACCCTCACTAATCTAGCTATCGCCAATGTTAACAATAGAAACAAATCCTTTAATCTTCAGTCTATGTCTCGCAGCTGATGTTTGCTAATTGGTATTGTTGCATAATAACAATGTTTAAAACAATGTAAAACAATCAATCTGGTGGTTTAGAGCTCCGTAACCCCTGAACCACTTGACCAATTAGAAAAGGCCTTATGAAAAGGGCACATCTACAGAGCAATACCTGTAAAATGAGCTAAGAACCAGCTTTATAGGACAAATGGTTTGACCTGTAGAGAGGACAGACGAAAGTATCCCCAGAACAACAACAAGAAGCTGAACAAGAAGTTGTCTATTTGGCCCTTGTCTGCATCTCGGGTTTGGCTGGACCGAATTTCACAATTTTTGGACTGCAGACAGGCCTTTACTAGTCAAGGCTAGATTCCAAATTTGGTTTAAATATGTTTACTTTTGACAGAGTTATAAGCTCTCAAAGTTGAGAGTTTAACACAGAGGTCCTAGGTCGACCCTTACTAATTCAGGGATGCTGCCGGTGTGAAAAAAATGTGAAAAATTTGAAAATTTGCCAGTAGTGGAAAAAATGTGAAAAATGTGAAAAAATGGGAAAAACACGAGTGTTGGTGTGAAAAAAAAAGGCAAAACGCACAAATGGAGTAAAAACAATCAAATTATCTTCCCCATATTCTGTTCTGGAATTACTTAGACATGTCTGTAGTTACAACACACAAAAAAATATATAAATTGATTGATTTATGGGTGGGTCGCGCTTAAAATTCGCATTCGCTCTCTCGAGTGAAATTACAATAGTTACTGGAAAAATAAACATTTTTATTAAAGAATTGTGAAACTGTTGTGATATATGAAAAAGAAGAAATAGTGATACATAATAATGAAAAGTAGGTATGTGAAAAAATGAAAAGCAACGTGAAAAACGTGAAAAAAATGAAAAGTAGGAATGTGAAAAAATGTGAAAAAAGCTGGTACTCCTGGCAGCGTCCCTGGTTAATTACATCGGGGTTTTGCATTCACTTGAAAATAAAAATGGTGGAGTCGGGAAAATGCTCATACTGTTGACCACTTCACGGTCTATATTCACGCAAACGCCCATAAGTAGTTGAATAATTAGTATTTTTTTTTTTAAAGTTCCAACCGCCAAGATTTTCGTGCCATGTATTTGGAATCTGTGCAGCAGTGTTGGAATAAATCATGATTGTGGCGCCAAACGGTTCATGGGTGTATTATGAAGGAATAATAGACGTTTGCATCCCAAGTTATAAACGACAACCTTACTCCCAATACAGGAGCACTGTGAACTACATGACGGGATATGGGAGAAATTCAAGTATGAATAAGTCAAAAAGAATGTTGCTGTTCGCTTCGAGGTACGTAATGGTGCAGCAGGTTTAGCTTAATTCCAAGGTTGTTGTGGTGTCGTTATTTGCGGCACCACAATGGCCGCTTTCAATTTAGGTTCCATTTTGTTAACCATCCTAGTTTACCGTAACTACCTCTATTAGGCTAGCTTGTATTGTAATTGTCACTATGCCATACTTCCTGTCACATGACTGTAAAGTGCTATATAACAGCTGGTTAACAGGAAGTAAATCGTCTCTTCAGTTGTAGCTTACACAACAATTGTTTGTCTCTTCATCATGCCATAGTAATCCACGCGGTGCAAGGTGTACCAGCCAAAGTACACTACAGTTGTTATACCAAGAACTGCAATGCAGGTCACACATTCGTAATTTTCAGCGAATGTTCGATGGGCTCATTTATTGGCACCAGCTTTAGATGAACGTAGCTGGTCCCAAAGAGGAGCACGGCATACCACGACGACATCAACAAGACAATGCTGACCTCACCGATGTAAGTTCTGTATTTATATTCAGTGAAAACATCTCTCTGCCTGCCTGGCTGTATGGCCAGGCGATTTCTTGCAAACCACTAATCAGAATGCGATCAAACCTGTTAAGCACTTAGTGCTACGTCGTTCTGATCGCTGCTGAAAATATTGCGGAACGATCCCTCCACCCCGTACCCTCCTTTGTGCGTGATAACTTGCACGGTACATCCTAGTGTGGTGGTTCTTGAAGACTTTGACTTTGACTTTGTTGAGCTGAAAGACCCAAGAGATCATGCGCTCAAAACTAAACTACTTAACTAGCTTAACCTAACTTAAAAGGTATAACAACTTGAAAACCAAACAACCGTTGAAAACCAAACAACCAAACAACCGCACCTAACCCCGCAGTGAAACCCCACAAAATGTACCAATCCAAATGGGGGCGAGCAATCAAGCAATCAAGCAATCATGTGGTTTGCAAAAGTCTAACACTAACGTAACAGTGCCTTGCGTGTGTTCCAGTGTGCGATTGCCTTGTGTGTTCCAGTCCTGCTTCGCCCATGGATTTTGGACTAGACTTGCGGGAAGGCAGACACAGTGTGGGTAAAGGTATTTTCTGCAATAGGCTCTGGCAGAATGGTGATGGCCTTTGTAGTTCCCTGTGTCGTGAGACATGGGAGATGCAAGTGCCATTTTCACATTTTGTCTGGCATCGCTCCCACTCCACCAGCAAGGTACTTGAAGGAGTTCTGGTGGGTCTGGTGGGCGACATGTGGCTTTGCAAAAGTCTACGTTTGTAACAATTACGTGTTACAACAACGGCTTCATAAGTTCTCGGCCGAGACTATGTATCGTTACTAAGTTCAAAGGGTTTCAAAGGGTTTAACGAGCGTTAACCACTCCTGGTCATCTGCCCGAAGCCCTAAGGCCCTATGTCTGCAACAGCCAGATTCCCAGGCGGTCACCCACCCAAGTATCAATCCAGCCAAATGCTGCTTAACTTCGGGGATCTGACGAGAACCGGTGTTTCCAGACTGCAAGGCCGTTACTAAGTTACTCGTTTCGCCAACAACGCATATGTACCGTGTCTTTCATAATCCATTGTACCATCCTTTATATCCTTCTCTCTGCTTTGTCGCCCTCCAAACTCGTTATGACGTTTTATTGGGCTTGCCCTCTTTTTTCTGCCTTCTCCTTACTGAGGAAACACGTAATTCTTGGATTTCACTCAACTCATGCACTACGGCTCCGCCATTTTAGTTTGGGATTTTACCTACTACTCAGTAACTGGTGTTTTATCCATCTGCAAAGGGGATTACGGCGAGAAACGCAGGTCCTAATGCTCAAGTGCAAGGTACCCAGAAACTCGCCAACCTTATTAACCCAGATGCCCTTTTTTGTGCCCTTGAATCACCCCTCCTCTCCCCCACCGAGTAGTTTAACAATTTTCATCGGGCGACACCTGCAAGGTATCCAGGGACATTAACAGTTTTTTTTTTTTTTTTGTAGCTGGCAAAGAACCTCTGAAAAAAAATTCATCCAAATATTTGTTCTGTTGCCTTTTATTTTTGACGTATGCCCCCACTTTTTGAAAGTATGCTTACGCCTATTCCCGTTGCCAGTGGCGTAACGTACAGGTAGGCTAGGTAAGCATTGCTTACGGGCCCCTGCAACTCGGGGGCCCACCAGGCGTCGAAATCAGAACACGGACAACATTGAGAATTTTGCATTGAGAAAAGCACGCCGGAATTACCACCTTCAGCGCCTCAAAATAGTGAACTAAGTACGGTATGTAAATTTCATATTCAAAGCACAACATGTTAGCAAGTCCAAGTTTCCATTTAACAAGTGTAATAATGTAGCTACTAAGCAAAGCATATAATAATTCGACAGCAAGGTATGCTAAAAAATACCACAAAGACGTGGTTTTTTATTAAAAAATTTTTATCGAATATTATTGCTTGTTTGCATTACGAAGTAAGTAATTTTTTTTGGCTGAAAAGTTGTTGGTTGTTCGGGAACATAAACCAAACAATGTACTGTACATTAGGACCATGACATCCGAAAAGGTCAAAGATTTGGCGGGAGGGGGGGGGCAATAAACGGGGAGAGGGCCCGACCATAAATATTGCCTATGGGCCCAGAGACACTTTGTTACGTCACTGCCCGTTGCTATTATTATCTCCAGTCGTTCCTTTAGATGCAAATCACTGTAGTGATTAACGACGGTTTACTGCAGTCTGCTACCGGGGTTTTGTTTGTGTTGTTGCTTTTGCAGCTAACTCTGTTCAATTCTAAGATGTAAGCAAAAATTATGATGTTAATTGTTGGAAGTTAGTAAACCTCACGTTCTTCCGCGGAAATTGGCAAATATGACTGCGAATTGATGACATCGTCCAACGTGATTACAGTTCGCTCAGGGTATTGTTGGAGTGATGCAATGCGCAATGTGTTTGGTGTTGTCATGGAATGTATAGCGTAGGTTATGTAATAGCTGGTTCACACCGCCACGACAAACGAACGACAAAAGCAAGGAACGGCGGCGACCAATAGAACTAAAATTAGACCCTGTCACACCAGCACGACCGACCAACGAACAACCAACAACGGACCAATCAACGCTGCAGAATGAGCAGAGCTAGGAAGCTTACTTTTCAAAACTGGGCTACGTGGTGACGATGTGCCTAAACGACCCATCATACTGTGATTCTTCGTTTTATTTAATAAATCATACCGCTGTTGAATACAGCACAATTTATTAGCTATTCTCTATAATTATCTCGTTGCAGAGATGTTCGCATTAATCGAAGCTTTGAAGTGTTCTCCGCCACCATCTTGCATTTCGCCGATCGTGTTCTTAGCGTCTTGTCAACCATTGGTCTGTCGGTGGGTGACGTCAGTCAGCAACGTCAAAAATGAGAAGTTGCGATCGACAGCGAACGACTGTGTTTGACTGCCTGAGGGGCTAGTTGTCATAGCGACTGTCGGTTGTACCTTAGCGGTCGTTCATATCGTCGCGGTGTGAACGGGCTATTTAGGTAATAGGGTGAGTGTATGGCTTCAAGGGCCTTTAGAACTCAAATAAAAGCAACTGTAACCTGATCCTGCGCAAAACATTTTGGCCGCTACTGCATATGTATAACTACGTCTTCACATAGACGTTCAAAGAACTTCTTTACCAGGCGAAGATAGCCACTCTTTTCATCAGCATTGCTAGAACGTGTATTAAAGGGAATACTGTGAAGAAAAGGGAACAGGCAGAAGATTATGTAAGCGACACTGCATCCCATTTTACCCAAGTCCAAACAACGTAATTAAAACTTTTATGGACCGAGTTACTTGTGCCATTCACTGGAAAAATGGCGTATTCATCACCATGTATCCAACAAGTCCTCATCAATACGTGGGAGTAGAATACTTAGTGCAATCACTGGTACGAAGGTAGAGACCTATGTTATCGTAACACCACACTCTACTAACCAGCGAAGTTTCACGGGTTGAGAGAGCCAATCGCATCCCATTATTTAGACCTGTCATCGGAAACAACG
>JAHWFP010268499.1:28858-42742 GCA_023313725.1 Lithobius niger
CTGTATTTATTTAACTCTTGTTGAGCCTTTAGTTTTCCGTCTTTAATCCTTATTTCACGTTTAAGTGTTCCATTCGTTTCACTTGGAGTATGGCGCGGCAAATGAGCGTCCCTCCAGTGGCGATTGGAAAGTGTTGTTTGTATGTATACATATATGGACGTGTTAAATGCTGCCTATGGACGTTTCCTTTTAAAAACCATGTCAGTATGGCTCAGCGGTAGGGCCTCGGCCTTTGGCTTCGCAGGTCGTGGGTTCGATTCCCCGCTCAGGCAGTCTGACATGTAAGTCTAAAAGGCAACGTAAATAGGGTTGCATCTGCTTTTATTTAACGCTATATAGATGTTGCCTGATTCTGTAGATTTTCAATCGGTGATATTGCCACTTTAACGAGCCTACGATTTCTTCCAGGTTTCGCTTCGATTGGAAACATTTGACGGTCAATTGACCCTGGTCAATTGTTATCTTTCGAGCTAAGTTGCGCTGGAACTTTAAATCTCTCCTTGATCGATAAATAATTTCTGAAGTGGAATGTTAATCGCTCCAAATCGCCATGCACTCAACGAATTCCCTATACAAAACTTTATGAATATTGGTACGAAAGGTCCACATGATTGGCCTTTCATGCTTCAGTTGTGAACTAAATCAATACTGACGACGTGAAAACTGTCCATAGATGGTCGTCCAAAGAGAAATTTTAGTTTTGCCATCGCATGTAAAGGAGTTTGAAGGATCATCGCACGCTTTACTTCGTTTCATAGTTGCAAAGAACAAACACTAGATACTAGTGACCTACGTTTCAATTCACGTGCAATTGCAATTAACGTCTAACTGCTTCTACAAAAAAGGAATTGATATAATTTGCAGTGCGTTATATTGACGATGACTTTACAAGACACCCATCTTTCACTAAAGCGCTCTATGGGAAAGAAACAACCGAAAAAAGTAAAGTGCAGATTACACAAAATTTAGCACATGGTATTGGAGCGTAGCTCAGCTATGAAGACACGCCAATGTAATCTTAGACCGCGCATCACGCGAAAACCACAAGGACTATCCAAACCAAACTTTGCATGCAGTATATAACGGGATTCCGGACAAGGTTTATCAAAAGAAAAATCCGGAATCGGACATGGGGTTGAGGTGAGGAACCATCAGGGTGGCAAAATGGACCAATAGCAAGAGCCAAAATCAAAACAACAACGAGACGCGAAGCCGTTTCTAATTGTTCAAGGCATCCGATTGTTAGGCGGTAATAAACCAAATTCAAGATATTTTCACTTGTCGTTGACCGATTTGGACGTTTGAATACACCATTTTCACGGTTATTTCACCACCTCTCCAATAGCCCAAACCCCGAGCAGCTGTCTCTTATTGTTTAGAAACTGCAAGGCAAATCCGATCCGATCCGATTGACAGAAAACGAAGCCCGCTCCATTATGTCGACAGTGGAACTGATGACGGCCCTAGTTTTAAACTATACCTAGTAAAATGTAATTAAACGTCAGATGAAACATTATTTTTAATCTGTCATGAAAAGTCCTACATTTTTCAACCTGGCATAAAACGTAGGACAGAACACGCACGGGGAAATCGTGTTAAAGATTGAAGGCCACCATCTTGGGAAAAAAGGCTCGCGCAATAGAATGGAGAGCAGACGCTGATTTGTGAAATTTTAAATATAAAACGATATAAGTATAAAATATTGCTCACACATTTTGCGGAATTTATAAACTAGGTACGTAATAAATTATGCACGTGCTGAGCACCTAACAACGGGGGAAAAAAAGGACGTCTTTTCCCCGAACAGCTGAAATAGATTTCCGTGAAATGTTAACAACATTATTGTACACAACACAGATTTATTATTCGCCTTTAGTCGCTCGGAGAAATTCATTAGGCGTTTGGCACGACGCAACCACCTTCGACTCTCGAAACCACTTTTCCAAACCACAGGTTGTAAATGGAAGCAATTTATTTCTCTCCCAAACTACATTGGCATTTGAAATTGTCATGGTTGCTGAAAACTCGATGATGAACTAGTTTCTTTGCATTGTATATTTATTGATACCAGCGTGGATGCCGTTGAGGGGGGACGGAAGGCTTTTCGTTCACTCTTCATTCTGCGCCACAGATCCTGTGAGATTTTTTCTCACTTTGCGTGGTTTCGGGAGCTTGTTAAATTGACGGCAAACAAATCTCGTTGCTTGCGAGATTGAAATCGAGAATGAACATGGCGCCGATGAGGAGCGAGGTCTTCGCCCACACTACAGCGACTAGGCAGCGCTCCGTACGACCGTTTCTTTCTATTTAGATTGAGTTTGAGTTTCTCAACTCCAAAGCATTTCGTATACGATATACCGACAACGTTCTTAGACGAGTGATAATCTGTGTTGCAGAATATACACGTTCGCTCTTAGAATCATTAAACAACAGGGTTCCCACCAACTTGGAAAACCGGGAAAACTCAGGGAATTTAAACTACGTTTGAAACTCAGGAAGCACTCAGGGAATTCTCTGATTTCTTTACAAAAAAACCTGGAAAACTTAGGGAAAAAATTAAAATTTTAAATAATGTTATTTCCCAACTAAAGGCTTCAGCCCTTTTAACACAAAACTGGTAAAAAATGTGAAAAAAAATCCATTCCTAAAATTACGTTTAATAGCCTGGAAAACTCAGGGAAATTTATTTCAGTATTTTGGTGGTAACCCTGAACAAGTTAAGGTCAAGGAAGATTTTAAGGTGGTGTAGAGGGGTGTCGGAGCTATCCAATGTTTGGCCAAAATTAATGCATGTTTTGTTTTTACTAGTCGGAAAATGAATAAAACAGTAGTTCGTACCACCTTGGCAAAATAACTTGATTTCAGTGGTATCGTGTTGGCTTTAGCGCCGGTGCAGACGTGCGGTACCGCATTTGGTGTTTGGTTTACGTGCCATCCGTTGGGTACTGCACACGTACCTGCGTCGACGTTGCGTTACCGCCCGCCACTCGCCCGCCACTCGTGCGGTCGTTTTGCACCGCAATTTCCCCCGTCAACGCAGCGGTACCGCAGCGTTAAAAAAAACGTAATTGCGTCTCTGAGTACCTTGGGTGACTTGAGCGATGCACACGTCCGCCGTTTACCGCAAAAGAGTTACCGAAAATGGCGTCCAATTTCGAAGAAATAGACATGGAATTGTTTATTGGGGGAGTAAAGAACTTATCCTGAAATATGAAATGTTGCTGCAGAAATGATTGAAGACTCATTGGGAAGTAATTAACGAACTTATCCGATTTTTTTAATTAATCTGCAAAGGATGTATAACATTTTCCCCTGGTACGTCTTAAATTAGTAAATTAATGTACCAAAATTCGTCGCATTGGTTTTAAAATAAATTTTTTGTTCACGAGGTAGGCGAAAAAAGCAATACCGTCTCATTGGTTTCAAACTATATTTTTTTTGTACACGAGGTTAGGGAACCGAACGCGCACATACGTCACCGAAGCGGTACCGCAGCGTCAACGCACGTTAATAAAACGCACGTGTGCATTGATTGGCTGCGTCACCGCAGCGGCGCCGCAGCTGCACGTGTGCACCGGCGCTTACAGTTCTACTAAAGAACTAGATCAGGCTCATCCTGATGGGTTTCTGAGCTAAGTTTCTTTCTTGTAGACTCTTCTGTGACTAACGCCCCCTCTTTGTAGACGTATGATAAGAACGAGAAGTACGCGGTACGCGTGTGCAAAGCGTCGGCCTTAAAGCGGGTCGCCACTAAACGAAAGTTGCAGCATCTAGCGCTATCAAGTTGTCTCTCTAGCCCTTGCTCGCTGCAAGCAAAGGAATGCACAAAGAAATATCTTTATAACACAACAAACAAGCCACGTGCCTTCTTAATTACCGAGTTAAAATTTGGTACGTCCTCGTGCACCTGGAGCTAGCTATAAAAATTAACGATATTACTGCCACTCGATGGCGCCATGGTAGAATATAAAGAAAATACCGTGGCGCTATCTAGTGGCAGCGATAATGTCAATCTTTACAACTTGCTCCCAGGTGCACGAGGGCGTATCAAATTTTTACTCAACAGTTAAGAAAGCACAGGGCTTGTTTATTACGTTAAAACAGCGGTTCCCAACCTTTTTTACAGTATTCTTCCCTATTGGGACCAGCACGCAATGACTCGCCCCTCCCCATCCCCATTGCTACAGGGTCGGGGAATGGGAGGGGTCGAGCCTTGGTCATGGACCTCAAGATTCCTCCGGGAGGGGTGGCCGGGGGGGGTTGTACCATAAACTTCTCCTGCATGGTCCAGCTACCGTATTTTCAAGAAATGTGCTTGAATTTGAAATATTTTCCTGAAAATTAGGTATGCAATTTTTATTAGCACAGCCGGCAGGCAGTGCTTATTAAATTTCATAAAATTGGACAGGAGGAGGAGGCGGAGCGGCTAACAATGTCAAAATGTTACAATGCTGCAACTTGTAACAATAGGGTAACAATAGGCGAAGCGCACAATATCGGATTATAGCTCACTCGAACAAGATGCAACGATGGTTGGGTGCCGGGAAACTAACATTGTCGTTGTTTGAGTTAGCTAGCTCGTTGTGGAGAACCAAAATTTAATGGTCTTGATTTTTCCTTAAATCTTAAAGTTTCAAACCGTAGGGTGCGAAGTCTTAAATTCCTCAAAATTAGGCGGCCGACATGACTGAGAGACTTATTTACTTTTTCAATGCGGGCTTCTCGGGAAGCCAGTTGAATTGTTTCCGCGATTGTTGCCACGATACTGAAACAATCGAGAATCAACTACTCATCGAGATGACGCATGCTAAATCCAGAAATACGCTAATGTGTTGCCATCGAATTATAATCATGGGACAAACCTTCGACGGAACCTAAACATAAGTATACATTTCTAATATTCCGTTTTTTCGAAAACAAAAATCGGTGGACAGTGGCCACATATAAAATGGAAGCAAAAAAAGCCAACAAATTAACTGAGCAAAAAACATTATAGCTCGTATCCCCATACTCACAGCCCTGAAGATACACGAATAAAAACGGATTAGAGTTCACTCGAACGCAGCGAACTAGAATTTGAACTCCAATTAGCAAAACGTAAACCCACAAACACACACAAAACAGACGCCATAAACATTGAAAGCATGAAAATGCATGCACAAAATGAACACAAATTATAGTTCAAATTACAGTGCGTTGCGTTCGAGTGAACTCTAATCAGTTTTTATTCGTGTACCTTCAGGGCTGTCAGTATGGGGATATGAGCTCTAATGTTTTTTTTGGCTCAGTTATAAGAATCCCTTTCAAATTTTTCAAAATTATTTTTGGTTTTCACAAATGCTTAGTAAAGTGGGGGCAGCTACCGTATTTTTAAGAAATAAGCATGAATTTGAAACGTTTCCCGACAAGTTTTCTTTTTAAGTTCTGAAGGGCCTTCCCATTGATCGCAGTGTTCCCGAGCGGCCCAATGCGACACTGCATTGCTGTGTAATTTTTTCAAACAAAATTACATATAAAATTATACATTGTTTGCTACCTATTGATCTACCTTTTCTCGATGTTTGCACTAACTCCAGAACGTGATGAAACCATCTGAGGATCATTAACCAGGGGTTTACCTTGAACTGTCGGAGATCCTTCTTCGCTTTAAGAGTGATCGCTGCGTGGAATTCATTGAGCGACGATATTGTCTCGGCCCCATCGGTTTCCATTGTTCAGAAACTACTAAACAAGTGCGATCTGAAGGCGCACCTACTTCGTACGGAAAATTGTCCGTAACATTTTATTAAAACTTTAAACACATAAATCTTACACTCGACGAGGATACTCTGCATATGAAAACGTATAAAATAAGTGTATGATTTTAAAGTTTTTATATACATATTTTTAAAAACCTTGGTGTGCTGTTAGTGGTCCTCCCTGGATCCTTGCGTTTCCATTTTGCTTTTTAGCTGGAGCAAATAAATATTTTTATTATTATTATTATTAAATGAATGATACTGGTTAAGTCTTGGAAATCTTTACAATAAAGTAATTTTAAAAAATGATTGATAGCTGGTGTAGATCTGTTACTGGCGAGAACTTTGAGATGCATCATTAAAAAAAAAAATTCACCACTGATCTGGCAGCGTCTCCCGCCCCCCCGGTGGCTCCTCCCCCCCCCCCCCCCCTCCCCCAGGGAGGCCCGCCTCCCCGGGTGGGAAACGTGGCGTTGAAAGATTCTTTGCTTGCTGCGATCAGGGCGATCTATTCCAAGCTTATTGCATATGGCTTACCCATTGGCTGTTGATTTTGAGGCTTCCGCTGACGTCACAACGCAGCTCAACAGCTAACGCACATGTGCACAAGTCAAACCGGGAAGGCTCCAGTCTGCGGGCTTCCAGTGACGTCACTTAATGAGATGGTGAATGACCAACCTTCCTATATACTATCGTTCCATCGATCTTGGCTGCAAGCAAGCTCTACAGAGAATTCGATGGCGCCAGATGCTGTAGACTTTCGTTGGTGGCAACCCGCTTTTAAGTCGCTCAGTTCAAAAAGTCGGCAAATTTAATAAGTCGGCAAACCTGGTATATGCCCCGCCAACTTTAGGCACTCCGACGTCCCTGGTTAAGAGACTGTTAACAGGTAGCAAGTAGGCTACTTAATGAAGAGTAATAAATGAAAATGGGAAGAAAACAACATAACTGATAGCACCTAAATCATTGAGATCTCCAGATACTTGATAGCAACAAAGAATAACATTCAAGGTCAACAAGGTCTATTTCATACACCTTCAATTTGAAAACACGAGCTGTTCGGATTGTTTTACAGAGTTGGCAGGAGCCACATAAAGGGGCCATTAGGACCTAACGCCGAAGTGACCATGTTAATAATAAAGGATAATTGTTGAATTAACGTGCTTTTCCACTGCTAAGGTTATCTCTGGACGGAGAGGGACAATTTTGCTAGAAAATTCTTAGGGCATTTTACATGCCCCGATCGGCATGAGCAATCCTTGTTAATATTACCTTGCATGCCATCTCTCGTTCTTGGTCGCGACCTCATGCGGCCAGTTGCAGAAAGATTGCTTGTAATTCTCACGGATAACTTGCGGTTAAATTAAGCTATGTAAATTTTTACCTGGAAAATACCCGTGAGAAACATCGTTCCTGCTGTGGTTATCTAGTCCAACCCCTTCTGGCAAGCTGCAGCATTGATACAACGTTGAGACAACGAACGAGTGTTGTTTCTTTAAATCAAGGCTGACCGGTATGGAAGTTGCGTTTCTCGCCTCCCGACTCCATACCAGTTCTCTAGCAATGTTGTATGAACTGAACTGGAGGCGACAAGCGCAAGCTGCAGTTTCTCTCCCGGACGGCCTTATGCCAAGGGATGGAATACGAAGTGATAGTTCGCATATAATCAGTTAATCATCTCCCGGTATTGAAGAACATTATAAATCTTTGGCGCCTGAATACACAAACATTTTTGTAGAATTTCACGCTTCAAGCCCTAATCACCATTTAAATCCTTATGTTGGCAAATAAACATAAAAGATGCTAAGATAGACGTCTTTGTCAGGTTGTGGTCGATAGGTACCGAATGTTTGTGGCAGTGTTATGGGAACGAGGTGACTATCTCCGCTTTAGAAGCTGAACCGTTGTTGCACATTATTAGTTGAAATTGTCCCAGGCCCTGCTGCATTCTGTTTTCACTACTTACGCATGCATGCATAAGCAGTTTACGAAATATACCTGAACGAAAACGGTGGTTGCGTCGCTGTGTATTGTCTAGTGACGTCAAACGGGGTATCTTTTCGGTTTGAAATGCATTGGCGATCGGTGTGGCCAGGAGGTAATGAATGGGTACACTCCGTAGGACATGGAAGTGTCCACGCTGTAACTATAGCTTCATATTACATCTCTTGTCACTAGGTCGTTTGGGAGAGAAGCCATTGGTTTCGTTTCTCGGATCAATGCCAGTTGATTCAATATTCGGAAAATCGATTTTACTAGAGCATCGCTAAAAAGCGTCAAATTTCCGTCAGGCGCGTGAACTGGCATTGAGTTAGTAAGGTCTCCTTACAAGAAGTGATGTCAGAATTCTTTATCTAACGCAGTAATAACCGCTCTGCGCACGGATGTACACTCATACTACGTACATTTGAACCCGCGTGAATCATTCGCACATTAAAATGAAGTTTTGTTGGTGCCATCTAGTTTACCAGCCAGTTTTTGATGTACTATCCAGATTAGGAAGACTCCTGGTTATCTCAAATGGCCTTAAATATGAGAAAGTCAACTTTGGTACGGTACATGGGCATACAAGACTTCCTTCACCAGAAACAACCAGAAAGGTTCAGGCCCAAAACCGGGAACCAAAAGAAGCTGTAACCCATGGCAACCTTTCAGGATAAAAGGGCATGGCCAAGGCATCAATCCTCACTCCTTCTGGTCTGTGCTATTGAGTATACCACACTGCGTACTTCGGTAGTTAACATGTAATTTTTTCGTGTCTTAATACGTAATTATGTTACTCAAGTTTATTAAACCCAGTTTGATGTATCTAAAGTCGTACTTTTACTTTGGTAAACAAAGTTTTTTACGGTAAATTCGTCTCTATCAAGTGGTATCATCGTGCTAAAATTCAAGATGGAGGAAAAGACTTGGACAAGACGACGTTATTTGATGGCCGGCTTCGGTCAAGCTGAAAAAATTGCAACAAGGCAAGTAAGGTTTTTAAGGGTCTGACGAAGTCCAGCTGATATGTAGAACAGCATTTGAAATAGTAGTGAAGATAAGATTTTGCAGGAATAATTTAAAAGGAATTTTAAAATCACAAGGCTTAACCCATTACTGCCCATGCCGAACTGGAGGCTTTTTTAAACTCGGTCGGCCGCGGGATTCGAACCGGCATTCACTTGGTTTGGAGACGAGGACGCTGACCACTGAGCTGTTGATGCTCGCTTTGCTCGGGGTCCCAACTCCGACAAAGGTTGCGTTGCGCATTTTGCCATTCAGCAGCCATCCAATATATTGGACTAGGGACTGTAAAGGGTTAATGAAGAATTACGATGGCCGACTCAATAAGCAAAAGTGTAATGAATGTTCAGCAACTGTGTCTCCTAAATGGTAAAAATTATTACCATTGAACTGTTTGGATACATTTATTGGTAAAAACTAAGCCAACTGAAGGTAAATCATTGGAGGCTTAGGAATTAGCAAATGAAAAAATCACAAGGCTGATTAAGTTTTCAGTAGATTCAAACATAATCCAAACACCAAAAGGTATAAATTCTGCATCTTTAATTAGGAAACATTTAAAGGATCATTACGAACCATCAAATGTGCTGTATTATTTCGAGTTAGGGAAAAAGTTGCATAGCCTTCAGAAAACTGACGACATGAGGATTCCAGCAGACTTTGGTTAACTAGGTTCAATTTATGAATAAATATTTGAAACTTTAGAAACTTGGATGATGAAGAACAGGCTTGTTACAAAATTGTAGGCCTACCACAGTCATAAGATAACCTAATAACAACTTTTCTAGCTCCATTAAGAAAGAAAGAAGGAAGGAAAAAAGCTGGAAAAAATAATTCAGAGAATCTATTGCTAATGAATGAACCGAAACAATGTGCTCTCTCTAATACCGTAAATATTTTAGAAACAACAACATTTTTGGCCAAACCAACATGGACGCAACCAGTGACCACAGGAATCAAGTGCTTCAGATGCGGCAGAATTGGGGAGAAGGATAATTCGTGCGGATCCAAACCACCCACCACAAACAACAGCAACGCAAGAGGACGCAACAAGCTTACATTGAGAGGTAACAGAAACGCGAACCGAAATGAAAAATCGCAAAGTAAGGAAAATGTAACATGTTTACCCATTCTAACTACATTGAAGTTAAAGCCTTGGTATCTAATAATGGTTTATAATTAAAAGACGATAATCTATTAGAATTATAATAGATTCAGGATAAGAATGTCATTGCATTTGTAACTATAATTGGTTTGAAAAAACATTAAACATAAAACAAGAAAAGGTACAAAGCACAACAAAAAACATTTGGCACTAACGACTATTTTAGCTGTGCTCGCCATGGAAGTCCAGAGGTCCCAATTGGTTAGGCCGGACCTCAAACACCCACTGACGAGCTAGTTCCAGAATTGCTGAATCTGAACAATAATTCCCGCAGGGAGTACGCAATAGCAACAGGCCATGCGCAAGAGGTAGCTCATTAGTTAAGCAATTAGCTGGTATACTTCCGGTAGGCAATTGACTCTCGGACATTCAGGGCCTTCGAAAACCCCAAGCCAAACTCAACCAAACTCAGCCAGTCTGGAGGCAGAACGAAGTTTGCTTATGGGCATTCTGTGTATTAACGGTACCAAACTGCCTCCAGATGGTTGAGTTTGGTTGAGTTTGGATTGGTAGTTATTGAAGGCGCCCAATGGCTGGTGGGCAGCCATTGGTCGAGAGCCGTGCTTGCTTGCATACAATAGTCGACCACTGAATTGCCTGTAACTAGCCTGTTACAAAACAGTTACTTCTTGTTTCGAAGTAGCTGCATGCTGTACTTGTCCGACAGACATGCCTATAGTACATGTTCACATCTGGTTGTACTAAAATCTAAAATTAGCCATGTATTTTTATGATTTTCGTAATGTTTTTATGATTTTTGATACTGATTTTTTATACTGAGCCCAGTTACCTGTTGTTTCGCTTTTAAGCTTCTGTACAGCCGTACCGGCTGAGAAGACTATTGCAACGACGTTGTCCATCTGTCCGCCTGTCCGTCGTTTTTTTCAACTTTGGAACGGAACCAGATAGAGATGACACGGTTTTCATCATTAGATCCAGTAACCAAAATTTAGTGCAAAAACACGGCAAATTGAACACTGCTGATTCCTTATAACAAATGAGCTTTCTGGACGTAACTAAATGAAATAATAACATTTGATTGTCTTATTTAAACCTTAAGGATAACATGCAACCCTAAAGGATTTCGTTAATGGCACACATTAGCTTCATTTAAAATGGTCTCGTCGCCATGTTGCATGGATGAACAGGCTTCCTCTCGAACCAAATTCTCCGCTATCTGCTACTTAGAAAATTAAAACGTCAGGTAAAAAAAAAAATAGGTCTGATAATTGAAACTTACGCCGAAATTCACGTTGCCGTGGCAGCATCCAATTGTTACGAGTCGCTGCTGACTTCGTCAACAACACTATATTATGAAGTCTCTCGTTTGTGTCTGACCCGTCACTTTGCTCACTGCCACTGATCTATAAACGAACACTGTAAATGTGTGCCGGGAGGCGCACCGTGTTGCATAAGTAAATAGGCTTACTGTCGAACCCATTCTGCGTTAGCTGCTGCTTACGAAATTAAAACGGCAAGTAAAAATTTGGCTCCTAAAAACTAACAAATTTTTACCCGTCAATTTTGATGGTTACTGCTTTTAGATTATACAATAGAGATCGTTGTTGCAATGCGTGATAGAGTTTGCACGGTCGGCGGAAGTGGCGGAAGTGTATAGACAACAGTTTGCGACTAGGTAATTGCTGCAGCCGCTTGTTTTTTACGTTTTCTGTAACCCTGTAACAGACTAATTAAAGATACTTTTCAAATGTATACGTCCGCTACTTTCTCGAAAATCTAAAGTTCGCAACGAATTTTTTTTTATTTCTTATGAACGGAATAGGTTACGATTAAAATACAACCATAAACAATAAGGGGCGCATCAAGTAATGAACAGTATTCTTGTCGCTCTGACGTAACAATGTTGTAACAATGGTGACAGGTGACATAACGAATTTCTGACAATGACACTTTGCGGGCGGACCACTAGCGTGGTCCTTGATACTGAAAAAGTATTCTTTTCATGGGGCTTTTCCTCACAGGAAGGTTCTTTACACATAGGAATTTCCCCTATGTACAGAAGTCAGATAGTCTAGTATATCAGAAATTTCGCAAGAAAACAGTACCGATAATGTTGAAGGAAGGTCAGGAAGTGAGAGACGCTAAGCAGCGGTGGCCATTTTGCCGGTCTACATGGCTTCATTTTCCGAACAACAAACACAATTTGCATCCGAAGAGCACAACCTACACACCGATCATATTTCACGTCTACCTGCACGCCCCCGCAACTTGCTTGGTTCTCCCACGCCTCCCCCGCAATCTGTTGAAAAGGGCGTACGCTAGAAGCGCTTTTAACGCCTACCCAACCTACGTCACCAATATTTCTGCTGCAGCGCGCGTTCGGTTTGGCGCATGCGCACTCGGGCCCTTGGAGACCCGTCCTCAAGCAAAGCAAAGAAACGTTGCAGGGGACGGAGATTTCGACGTTTTGTCAACATCATTATCACGTCCTCACGGCAGAATAGTCGTCAAACACGAAGCGTAATTCGCGGAGTTAAATAATTAAATTATCAAAAGAAGTAAAGGAAAGCCGTAAAGAACGTTAAATTTCCCAAAAAAGAAAATGTTAATATTTTAAAGTGGCATTGTCCCAGTTTTACATCAAGCGTTAAAGGGAGAAAATGCTTTAAATCCAACGCGCCTTTCAAAAAGCACGTCAGAAATAGGACGATGCGTCAGTTTAGTGTGACAAAACATGGGAGGAAGGGTATTGCCACAAATGTGACGTCACACTTTTATTTGATTGCGTACATTTCTGCAAGAAAAAATTCTAATACTTCAAACTGTACATAAAGGATGTGCTCAGATATCAGGAATGTAAGGGGGGATGGGTCAGTTTAGTGTAACAAAATATTGGGGAAGGAGCATTGTCACAAATGTGACGTCACACTTTTATTTAATTGCGTACATTTGTGCAAGAAACAATTCTAATACTTCAAACTGTACAGTCAGAGGCATTTCCAATGTTACATTCGCTGCCCGATGCTTCCCTGCTCGACAGGTTGTTCTATTTCAACGAAGTAGGAGGGGAGAGCTGCAGTGCAAAATTAATGTTTAGTGTTAGCATATTATTTACGTTTGTTGTTCCCCGGGCCCAGCGCAAAGTTTTTAAACTGAGGTCTCTTTCCCCAGGCTCATAAACTCATTATTGGGGTGCCCTGAAAAGACCTTTATAATCTAAACATTTTTTTTTATTAGTGATAATATGGAGGTTTCCTCTTTTTTAACCATCACTCAGTAGGAGCAAGAACCCCTCCCAGGTGGGGCCCGGGTTAATTTTCCTCTTTGCCCCCCCCCCCCCCTTTCCCGCCGCCGCCGCCTTACAACCAGTGATGTAGAGATAAACGAAATAATGTTGGAGGTATGGCTAGCAAACGAAAGGTCAGAGGGGGAACAGTAAGCTTCCAACAATCCGTAAGATATTTTTAGATTTTTAACTCCTACATAAAGTGCTAAGCGTGAAGGTGATGGATTTTATCTCCTACCCTGCCTGCCCATTGCTCTTTGGTTCCATTTTACTGATTGTTGGTTTTCTAGAGTAACAGTTTTGCTACATACAGTCAAACCTATTTCCATTGATAACAAAGGGAGAACTGTGAGTAGTTCGTATAACAGTAGATACTGCGGCGATTCTGAAAACACAAAAAGATAAGGAAAAACCTCATTAGCCTACTCCTGTCCACGGTGGCGGTGCTACCGGGGGGGGGGGGGGGGGAGGTAGGTTACGGCAATCGTTTGCTACTAATACAGTGGCCCACCCAAGTCGAATTGGTGGTCCCAGACCTTGCCTCCTTTCCCCCTCCCAGCCAGTTTATTCGGGCGTCACTACTGCCATAAGAGAATTGGTACCTGAGCGCTGCAGCTGTTGTCAGAGCCTGCAGGATGAAATCACTGCTTACTACAGCTCTGCAGCTCTGCTGGCTTACTACAGCTCTGGTGGCTGGCTGTGCACATGTGTCACATAATCGTATACTT
>JAHWFP010268500.1:0-11717 GCA_023313725.1 Lithobius niger
CCCCCCCCTCCCCCCAGAAACCCCTTTCCCCTTCCACATTCCCTGATTGAGTCATCGTGTGGTATGTTTTGTGTTCTTAGGGAAGTAAATGTCTTTTCTCAATGCTGGACGCCACTGTTATGTGGCTGAATTGCCGTCTCTCCGTTCTGATACCAAGCGCGAAAAACGCAACAACGGTCGTGCATGCAGTGATTGTTACGCAACCAACTTTGAAACTCTTCAAGTCGCCTCTAAGAGCTAGCATTATTAAAGCAATATTTCTTTTGTTACTGATTGTTACGGACCACAACCGTTCACATTGTCGGGCCCTCGCTCTTTTTGTTTGCTACCGTGGCAAGAATGAACCCGCTCGCCCTCTTGCTGTTTGTTACAGGGCACATCCTTGAAACTGTACAGTGTGTTATTTGATAGCCGTTTAAAGTGTGCGCGGCCTGTCTTGAGTTCGCCGCAGAACGAACACGGATAATCGATTGTACGTTTTTGGCAGCAGAGTGTCTTGTTGATATCCAAGATGGTTACAAAAACAATGGCAGCCGTCGGTTAAAGCCGCCCCCTCCAGGAAGGCGTAGTCGCTCGTAAAATACTTCCAGGACTCAAGATACGCCGCGCACTCAATAGTTCACTCTATTGGGGCGCATGACTGAGGGTCACAGCACCATTAAACATATTCAATTCAATTGAAACGATTCAACTCAGCTCTAACAGCCAGCATTACTGAAGCAATCTATAGCACACGCCATGGCTGTTTGCTGTGACGTTCATATCACGTGACTGGGCTAGTCCAATCAGACGGCCAAACAGCCGTTGTTCTCGTACGTCATTGGCTAACTCATGGTGACGTCACGGCAGACAGCCATTGCGCATGGTTTAATAACCCGCATTATTGAAGCAATGTTTCGTTTGTTACTGAATGTTACAGACATTGTCGGTCGGTTGCATTGTAGTGCATGCTGAAAATTTTGCTTTAAGTGTATTATAATACAAGTTGTGCCCGTGGGCATACTGCGCATCCCCCCCCCACCACCCGCACATCCCTGCTCCTCCTTCTCCTGCCTTACCCAACTGCATCCCCTTTCTGCACTCCCATAGTGTGGGTTCTGAATATCTCTCCGCCTCCCTCTGGCACCTCAGGTGTTTGGTCTTTGGTTTTAAATTTATCAAGCCGAAGACCGAACATGTGAATGGCTTTCACATAGCCCTCTCCCCCACAATTACTTTAACCCCCATTCCCTACACTCCTGCCCCTTCCCGGATTCGCATACGTGTCCCCCCCATACACGCTTGCCCGCCTCCCCCTCCCCGAAAACGTCGCCCCGTGACATTCCCCCTTTGGTGCAGCCCCAGAAAAGTCGTTGGTGTATGTATGACTGAAGGCTAAAAAAAAACCTATCACTGAGAAATCCAGCATTCAGTAAGCAAGTAATCCCATGTTTAAGTTAATCCTTTGAAACAATTCACTTCGGTACCCGCGCGTTGCCCCCCCCCCCCCCCCCATACACACACACTTGCCCTGGCCCACTCTCCCACACCTCCCGAAAACGCCGCCCCGTGACATTTCTTTTCCCTTTGGTGCAGCCCCGGAAAAGTGGCATGCGTATGTTAGACTGAAGGCTAAAAAAATCCACCTTCCATCCTCGATTACCTTGGCGAATGTTTTGGTGTGTTGCTATCACTACTTTGAAGGGCTGAACCATTCGGAACTTGGTGGCCCCTTTCACCAGTTTTGGTTTTTGATGTTTTACACATGTTGAAACCATGCCACCCCAACGAAGTCCCACTCATGACGTCACCTGCGAATTCAGGTCCAAGATTAATATGATGTCATATTTTAACTATACCCGTTGTAACTCCAAAAGTAAATTCCAATGTTTGCTGAGATAATGTTGTGTGACCTATTATTGTAACAATATGTTACATGCAAATTGCCTGTAGTTTGTATGTCATAAATTCCAATGGCTCGAGATCGCTTGGTCTTCTATCCGCTGCTCGTAACAATGAGGGAGTGAATCGAATTAGAATTCATTCCGCCACTGTCCTCCAACCATCTCAGTCCATAAGGTAATTTTGGCCAGCTTAACTAGAATTATTTCCCTATTTTTCCCTCCTAAGTCCCCAAATGTAAAATCAAGCCAGACCGGCTCTGTTTCCACTAGTAATAGGGCTGGTCTGGTTTGGTTTTACTATCCCACGACATTACTATACCATCCCATGACATTCCGAATTAGGTCTGAAACAAAGGCCGTGCAAGTCAGGCTAGCCTGGGCCCTCCAACCCTCCTTATTTTAATAATTAAAACATCATGCGGTCTGAACCTCGACTTTTGCCTCTTTTCCACCAGCTTAGCTTAAATTGGAATCTGGCCCACGTGTAATAATCTAGCTTCTCCCTTGGCTGTTGTGTTAGTGGTGAGGGTCAGTCAGACTTACCAATAATCTCTACAATGTAGATCTAGACACACGCTAGTGTGTCGCGCCTAGTTAGGCAACAATCATCACAACAAACATCACATCAATTCATTTGTCGAGGCTGTAAACCATTGTAGCACGGCGCCATAGCGTCAGTGTCTTATATCTTGAAACATAGTTGGGCACATTTCAGGTACTTGGGAAAAAATAATAATGCGGTACAAAAGCTTACATTGTGTTGAAATCAAGAGCAATGACCCACCTGACAAAAATTAACTCGTGTAGGAATGCCAGCTAAGCTGCTTTCAATGCAAAATCTGACTCTCAATAACGTTGAAAATGTGTAACTAGCTAGCTACTAGACTCAACTCAACTACCGTGCTACTACTAGCTAATTCTAGTCCGCTCATCCCCATGTTAATTTCCATAGGGTATCTAGGTATTCATCGATACCGAGATAACGGAAGGCTTCCAGCTATGAAATTAGACAAATGGCTGCAGTACGATAGGAACTGCGTACCTTTTATGGTTTGGAGCCTAGGGGTGTAACGAGGATGGCGCGTAAGCGTAAATATTGTTATAACCATTGTTAGTATTGTCGGCATCGTCTCTCATTGGACAGCCTAAGTTCGGACAATGACAACATGTATACTGACGTGCGTGCCTAGACACACACTAGTGTACCACGATAAATCTAAACAACGTTGCCAAAGAAATTGTATTCACGTCCAATTCTCGAAAAATAAACCAACTCTAAAAACAAAGCAAAATAAACAAAGCCAAAAACTGGTGAAGAGGCCACCAAGTTGAGAGTGGTTCGGCCCTTCAAAGGAATGATATCAACACACCAAAACAAACGAAATAAAACAAATTACAACAAAATTAAACCAAACCAAAAACCTATAAAGAGGTGACCAAGTTGAGAATGGTTCGGCCTATAGGCAAAAGGTAGTAGCAAATTGTTGAAAACCAATTTCTTGTTGACGTGGGCCACTTTATTACACATCTGCACGGTAGTGGAGTTGAGTCAAATACACAATTAAAAAAAAAAAGGACTGATATCATATCAAAAACCAAGACTGGTAAAAGGGGCCGCCAAGTTCCGAATGGTTCGGTCCTTCAAAGGAGTGATATCAACACACCAAAACATTCGCCAACTTAATTGCACCGAATAATACTTTGGACGTTAAATGAATACTTGAACATTGCTACCGAAAGTAGCAATGTTCTAGTTTTCATTTAACATTCGAACTATTAAGCGGTGCGATTAACTTGACGAATGTTTTGGTGTGTTGATATCACTCCTTTGAAGGGCCGAACCATTCGGAACTTGGCGGCCCCTTTTACCAGTTTTGGTTTTTTGATATGATATCATACGAATGATTGGAAATTAAAGGCAGTTTTTTTTTGCTTGCGTGTTTATGGTTTTTGTTTTAGTTCTAGTTCGTTTGAGTAATTACGTGTTTATTCTGTGTATGTATTTTTAATCATTCAATCTTTTAAATATTTCAATTTTGTATGAATTTTGTTGTTTATGGCCTCTGTTTTGCATGTGTTTGTGGGTTTATGTTTTCGTTCTCTTTCACGTAGGTGTTGACGAAAAAACTAGCTAAGTGGGAGAGAGGTCTAGACTGAATGGGGATGTTAGGGTAAGAACTTTAGGTTTAAGTTTGGGACTGAAAGAAACGAGCCTACTTTGGGCCTAACCAGGGAAGCTACCCTAACTAAGGGTTCAGTAAAAACAGGCCTACTAAAGGCTTAGTAGCCAGAAATTCCCCTAACCAGAAGGGCCTAGCAGGGGTCGAGGAGCACCAGCCGGGTGGCTGGCGCGAAGGCTTTCTGATTTTTCATGGTCGGACCGCTGCTTTTATGCGGTTTGGTTACCCCTGACAACCGCGAAATAGCAAGGGTATTATAGGAAATGGAATTTTCTCGAAGGTTCCAGAGGCAGGAACCGGAAATAAAATAACCAGGCATAGATAATTTAACCTATCACAGATTAAACAGATAAAGACTTAATTGGCCATTAGCCCCAGTAAACATTGGCAACATACAAGATTTGTAACGTATTCCCAAACCCACAAGAAGCTGAAACGCTGCTGCTTGCAAATCTTGTAACACTGAAATAGTACATATATTTTTACACTCTAACCATGTTGAATCTTTATTGAAAAGATGTCTGTAAAGCTACAAGTAAATGATCTGTATTAACAGCAAAAGAAACACTTTATTGTTTTCGCTAATGAACGTGAAGGATGACTGTAATTCTTAAACAACTAGAGGTTTAAAGAACACATAAAGGCGACCCTGGAACCGATGTCCAACGTCATGATCGATAATTCTAACTTCACTCTGACATAAGTAAAATTTAGTCTGCGTCAGGAGACGACTTGGTGCGCCTAAGCTGGCGACTTGGAACCCCAATCCCAACCGGTGTGGAATTTGGCTACAACTACGTTTGTAGCCGATGGATTGTTGCGAGTTTAATTCCGGATTTCAACGTTGGAATTTTACCACCCCAGCAAGGTCATGCTGACGTCATTTGTGAAATCTGCCAAGCCCGAAGTCCACCTGACGTCAAATTGTAATGTGCCATTGTCAAAATTAATACTCATTGTTATAGTTGAAATAATCTATATTTGATCCATTGTTGTAACAATACATAGCTGTGATTTGCCTGTACATGATGCTTGACATCAATTGTAACGCTCGAGCTCGCTTGATCATCCGCCGGATGCTCCTAACTATTAGTTTTTAACCTAAAATTCCATTCCGCCTCCAACTCTCAACTCCCCGCATCCAAAGGTAATTTCGGCCCTAAAATTAGAATTTTTCCCCAATTTCCCCTATCCCCAACTTAAATTCAAACCTGACCAATCCTGTTGCTTGTCCTGCACTGCAACCCCGTCGCTACTTTGTTTAGCTGTCACAAACTTAACAAAATTTTCCCGAAACTTATAAATTTCCCCAAGTAATCCTAATGTCATTGACGTTCCATTTAAGGTTTTAAGCCGAGGTAAGTGTCGCCCAAGAACTTCAGGCGAGCCAGAGCACACTATCGCTGAAATGTTACATTAAACCAACACCAAAACTGAACCACAACTTCTAGCCTTGATCCATCAGTTAAGGTAAATTTGGAATTCCTGCAACCCCTTTACTACCACCACAGCACATTTTAGAGCTTGTCCCTTAACTGTGGGGTTAGCATTGGGGCGGGTCCCGGACGCACTAATTATCCCCTACAGTTAAGTTGGTGCATCGACCGGGAATCGAACCCGGGTTGCCCGCGTGGCAGGCGAGCATTCTACCACTGAACCACCGATAACTGGCTCGAATTGTCTTAATCTGAATTTGCAAAATTTTATTTTGTCATGTTTTGTCAATCTAAACACCTTGGGACTTGTACCCTGTGCAGCCTTTTATTTATGCCTGGTTTAGACACTGGCACCTAAAATCGTACGTGTGCAAATGAATCCTTACAAAAATTTTCATTTTGTTTATTTTGTATAGACTCATCAATTTCTGTTGATCAAAATTTGCATGAACCAATTTTCACTATTAAAAAAAAAAGCATGGAGGCCGACAAAAAATTAACCTGCGGACATTTAAATCATGCTATTAGCTCCTAAACCACAAATGTTATGCCCTCCCAACTCTTCCCCAAGGCACTTGAGCGGTATCGTATTACTCCAAATAACGAGCCGGAAAATGAAGCAATCACTGTTTAATGCGGAACGGCCGAAAGGGTGGGGGAAGTCGCTGCTGGCAGTTGACACCGCCTCGACCAATCCGTTATTGCAGTCTGTGAATTCTTTCCAGCTATGAATAATTAAGTTCAAAATTACAAGTGTCTTAAGCGTTAAATCGCCGATTTTAATGTTGCACTTTTTATTCATGTTAAACTCCTTAGATTCAGGCAGATTTGCCATTCAAAACAATAATTGACTGCGTCAAATCGCGAATTTTCGTTTAGAATAGGTTAACTTGAATTTTCGGAAATTTTGAGCATGATATCGCCATATTGTGGCGGCAATTTTTTTTTCTTCATATTAAGCGTAGGTGATTTTAAAATATTACAAGTGCCGTGGTTCTGAAGCACCTACCGTAACAATTAGGTTCATACTTTAGAGTCCGTTTGATTCTTATCGGCGCCACATAGGGTTCACTAAAAATTCATCAACAGCATCCCCAACTAAAATAACTAAACCACTTTTTTTTTCTTAATTTTATGTCCCGTTATTATTTTATGATTTGGGCGAATTCAATGATGCCTTGCGTTCGGGTTTGAAAGCTCCCATGAAAGCTCTGTAAAGAGGTTGGTCAGCCTGATTATCCGCGTTAGGAAATTAATCAGCGCGTTAACCAACAAGGACCCAGGGCGATGGGCACGCTCTTGAGATGTTACGCAAAGTTGACAAGTGATAACCCTTGCTGAAAACAATTCCCACTTTTTCCCACAAAAAAGAAAATTTGCAGCTTTCTGCAAAATTGCTAACCCTTCCTTATAAACTAAATGCACGCCTAAATTTGCATGCGGTTTTTACCCTTAACTCGTTAGAATAGATTTTTTATATTTCGACAAACTACAATTCCCGATCAATTTGCACTTTGCCGATTTTTCCTGTCATTGTCCATTCGATGGCCTAACTGCGTTTCGTGAGTAAGGTTGAATAATACCCCTGACTTTCGTTACTTTGAAAGAAAATTTACCGATAAAGGAATTTGTCAGCTTACGCTACTTATTTAATAAATGTATGTAACTTTAGCATCATATTAGATAACATCTTATTGTAATTTATATCTGAATAAGCCACTAATTCTTTAGTAAACCTCGACTACGGCTGCCTTTTCAGGCCGCTTCGCAAACCGCCTGTAGTCTCGGTTTACGCCATCAATATTACTGTATTGAATTTTGCTCAAACACAATTCGACAACTTTTACTTTTACTTTTAAGACAAAAAAAATCTTCTTGACGAGTCCGTTATCAGATCAGGCTACAGCAACAATATCCTTGTCAACATCCAACAATAACCGGTTGCTCAACCATTTATGTTTTATTTCGTTTTGTAACATTGTAACGATTGCCAGTCGGTATTATTTTTCACCAAATCAATCTCCTGAATCTCCAAGATTTTTTCTTTTAGAAAAGGGAAAACAAACCATCGATTTCATTTAATGCGGCGTTACAGCCATTTTTACCTGTTAGCACTTTGCGACAGTTCCGTAAGAGGGAATCGTATGGAGAAAATAACCCCCTTGTAAATAGTACCCAATTTAAGATAAATTCTCAATGCGCTTTGGTAGTAAATTTAAATTCAAAACCTCACGGATGAAACATGAATTTTTGTAACTGTTCTGTCCGGCGACCTTGATGTATTGAGATGCGTAAAATGTCACCTAAACATACTAAATAAAATCAGGTCGACCATTTGAAATCGTTTAATTTCTATCTATCACAAAAGCGCAGTTGGACATTACGCCTAGGTAATTTTTATTTTCTGTTTAGGTGGAACTGGTGCACCTGGGCTTCAAATTATATTAATGTAATATACTATGTAAGATTATTTATGAATCGACACCAACATTGTTATTGTTCATTAGGTGTCCTTTATAACATAACCTATAATACTCGGTTATATTTTTCATTTTTGCGCCAGTACATCTCTTATTTAGTTCTATCCTTAAAATTGTTTTTGGTGTCGAGTCTTATAATTGATGTATGTTTCTTTTCATGTCGAATTTCCAACAACTCGATGGATGGAACCATCGAAATTTTTTTTTCGGCCGGGGGATTATGTTGCGAGTTTAATTCCGGATTTCAACGTTGGAATTTTACCAACGTCATGCAAGGTCATGCAAGGTCATGCTGACGTCATTAATTTGTGAAATCTGCCAAGCCCGAAGTCCACCTGACGTCAAATTGTAATGTGCCATTGTCAAAACTAATACACATTGTTATAGTTGAAATAATCTATATTTGATCCATTGTTGTAACAATACATAGCTGTGATTTGCCTGTACATGATGCTTGACATGAATTGTAGCGCTCGAGCTCGCTTGATCATCGCTGGGTGCTCCTAACAATTAGCTATTAACCTAAAATTCCATCCGCCTCCAACTCTCCAACTCCCCGCATCCAAAGGTAATTTCGGCCCTAAAATTAGAATTTTCCCCTAATTTCCCCTATCCCCAACTTAAATTCAAACCTGACCAATCCTGTTGCTTGTCCTGCACTGCAACCCCGTCGCTACTTTGTTTAGCTGTCACAAACTTAACAAAATTTTCCCGAAACTTATAAATTTCCCCAAGTAATCCTAATGCCGTTGACGTTCCATTTAAGGCCTTAAGCCGAGGTAAGTGTCGCGCAAGAACTTCAGGCGAGCCAGAGCACACTATCGCTCAAATGTTACATTAAACCAACACCAACACTGAACCACGACTTCTAGCCTTGATCCATCAGTTAAGGTAAATGTGGAATTCCTGCAACCCCTTGACTACCACCACGGCACATTTTAGAGCTTGTCCCTTAACTGTGGGGTTAGCATTGGGGCGGGTCCCGGACGCACTAATTATCCCCTACAGGATATGAACTATAGAAAAAGTTTGCTCATGCGAGCCAAACTACCTTGGCATCAACAAGAAATTGCTCTTATTCTAGCCGAGAAGAAAACCTTTTATCGGCATAGACAGACGAACAAATCCTTCCTGAGGCCGAACAAATCCTCTATAACCAGAGAAAAAGCGAAAAACAAACGACATACTGCTGAACGTTGCCACTAAAGGCAAGACCACTTGCGACAAAACGCCACTGAATAGGCAAAAAAGAAGACTACAGACACTTGCCACTAAATGGGCAAAAGAAAACTACGAACATTTGCCACTGAATGGGCCAAAAGTGCATCGAATACTAGCCAATGAAAAAGTAAAGACAGAACTGATGCTTGCCACTGAGTGGGCAAGAGAGAGCTGGAATATGGCTAACAGACCTACTGAATATAATTGAAATTCATTAAGTTGGGGATTTTTCAAACGGCCGAAAGAATTAGGTTGATTATGGGGAAAAAAAAAACCCTTTGGGGGAAAAAACCCGTTGAGACAAGAAATTGCTTCTTATGAGCAAACATTAAAAGGAATTGCGAATTGGTTTTATAACCAAACCTTCAAAGTAGAAATTTTGCTTCTATGAGCAATCGTGCTTTAAATAAAGCGAAAATTGTTTTTACAAACATCCTAAGAGAAAATTGCTTCCATGGCAAAAACGAAATTTGAAATTAATTCTGTTTTTGAGTCAGAAAAATTTAGGCCTATTTTTTAGGCTTAAATTAGGCTTAAAGTTTTAAACCCTAAAAACGGATTCATATGACCCTTCTGCATGCCCCTACCAATTTTGGACAAGATCCGAGCACGTTAGGCCTAACGAGTAGAATAAGCCTAACGAAAAGACAAAAACTTGAAAAATAAGGCCCAGGCTTAACCAAAAGGTTTACCCACGTTTTACCTTATTTTTCCCGAGGGAAAAGAAAAACTCCTAAAAGGTTCAAAAAAGAAAACCTAAAGGACCCAGACTCGAATCCCCAATCTAAAGGACCCCTAACCCATTCCCGGGTTTCGGCACCATGACGAAAAACTAGCTAAGTGGGAGAGAGGTCTAGACTGAATGGGGATGTTAGGGTAAGAACTTTAGATTTAAGTTTGGGACTGAAAGAAACGAGCCTACTTTGGGCCTAACCAGGGAAGCTACCCTAACTAAGGGTTCAGTAAAAACAGGCCTACTAAAGGCTTAGTAGCCAGAAATTCCCCTAACCAGAAGGGCCTAGCAGGGGTCGAGGAGGACCAGCCGGGTGGCTGGCCCGAAGGCTTTCTGATTTTTCATGGTCGGACCGCTGCTTTTATGTGGTTTGGTTACCCCTGACAACCGCGAAATAGCAAGGGTATTACGAGAAATAGAATTTTCTCGTAGGTTTCAGAGGCAGGAACCGGAAATAAAATAACCAGGCATAGATAATTTAACCTATGACAGAATAAACAGATACAGACTTAATTGGCCATTAGCCCCAGTAAACATTGGCAACATACAAGATTTGCAACACGTGTATATGTTTTATTTGTGTGTGTGTGTGTTTTTTGTGTGAAATATCCATTCGTTTTGTTTGTTTTATTAGTGATGTACATGTATGCTGGCATGTGTATGCTGGCATTAACATGCATGTATGCTGGCATGTTAAAATCCTTGTTCCCTGGAACTAGAGTTCAAATTGTAGTTCGTTTTGTTCGAGTGAACTCTAATCCGTTTTTATTCGTGTTCTACGAGTGCTAATCCTTTTTTCTAAACGGCAAAGCCGTTTTTTGTTCAGTTAAATTGTTGGCTTCTTTCTCATTTTGTTTATTGTAACTACGGTCAGGTCCATCAAATTTTGTACAGTATGTACAGAGGGGAGCAAAAAATGTGGTCTGCCGACAATGACCAACTACAACAATTAAGATTTGCGGTATTGTTACGTTCTATTGCATTGAATTGAATGTATCAATACCTTAATTCTTAATTGTTCTAGTTGATCATTGCTAGCAGACCAAACTTTTGCTCCCCTCTGTACACTGGCCACCCAATTTTGTTTGCGAAAAAACTAAGCATTAGAAATGCATAATTAGGTTAATGTTCCGCCCAAGTTTCGTCCCACATCTATTATTGTATGGCAACGCACTAGCGTGTGTCTTGATTTAGCATGTGTCATCATGGTAGGCAGTTGCTTTTGCATTGTTGCAGGTAGATACAATATCGTGGCAAATAATCGCGGAAACAATTCAACTGGCTTCCCGAAGCCCACATTGAAGAACTAATGTGGGCCGTAAGGCCTCAAAATTAAGGACATTGCACCCTTCGGTTTAAATCTTTAAATCTATCTTTAAATCTTTAAATCTCTATATATATATATATATATATATATAATACGCTTAGGTTGGGCAAGCAAATTCATCATTATGCACTACAATGAAAGAGGGCGAGCGACCGACAATGTCAAACAAACGGATGTGGCCTGTAACAATCAGTAACAATCGAAATATTGCTTTAATAATGCTTGCTCTTTTAACCGACTTGAAGAGTTTCAAAGTTGGTTGAGTAACAATCACTGCATGCACGATGGTTGTTGGGTTCATTGCGCTTGGTATCAGAACTGAGAAATTGGCAATTGATTGTCCTCCATTGAAAAAAGACATTTGCTTCCATAACAAAATAAATCAGCAAGGAGGGGAAGCGGGGATGTGGATATTCAGGCCACACAATAGGGGAATCCTGGGCAGGGGGTGGGGGGG
>JAHWFP010268500.1:16753-31413 GCA_023313725.1 Lithobius niger
CCCCCCCCCAATTTCATTGACGTTATTAATAATGTTGATGTAATATCTACGCACCCAAAACCAAAACTGGTATAAGAGAAGCCGCCAAGTTTCCAAAAAGGGTCGGCCTTTGAAAATAGTGATATCATTGAACCAGGGAAATGCTGCCAAGATTAATCCTATTAGCCACGTTAATCGCACCGAGTAACACTTTGAACGTTAAATGAAAAATTGAAAATTCGAGCTTTCATTTAACTTTCAAACTGTTAGTTGGTGGGATTAACTTAGCTAATAAGATTAACCTTGGCCGGCCTTTCCCTTGTTGAATGATATATTTATACATTCCGACCCTTTTTGGGACGGCTTCTCTTATACCACTTTTAATTTTGGGTGGATATCACAACTTGTATAGGAGTGTGAACGTACAAAATGTCACATCGTTTATCATCATCTCTACCTTTATTGTTTCTGGAGGAATTTTATATCTATAAATTTTCACATTGATAATTTTAAAATTTGCCATTGTCCAATTAGCCATTACATCAGCCAAATTGACATGGTTTGGTTTATTGTATGTCCATGGATGAGTCACATGCTAAAGTTTCTTCGATCCCATTTATTTGCACACTGGCTAACAAACGCGTCTATAAATTTTCACATTGATAATTTTCATCAATGTAAAAATTTGTAGAGGCGTTTGTTAGCCACTGTGCATATAAATGGGCTTGAAGAAGCTTAAGCATGTGAAACATCCCAGTTAGCCATAGGATTAAGTTTGGCACCTTTCTCTGTTTGAATAAAATCACTACCATCAAAGGCCGATCCTTTTTGAAAACTTGACAGCTTGTCTTATACCAGTTTTTGGTGGATATCATAACTTTTATACAAATGTGAACGTACAAAAGGTCACACCGTTTTTTCTTCTGGACGAATTTCGTTCTTTAACTTCTGGACGATAAGTTTCAAACTTGCCATTGTCCAATTAGCAGTTACATCAGCCAAGCTGATAGAGTTACATGAATTCAGTTACATGAATTCGGAGTTGTGGATTAGGATTTTACGGGTATCATTAAATTTTAAGCTCAACTCCGATTATTTTTTTTGTTTACCTCTTTTGTTGTTGTTGTTGTTTTCCGAGTTAATTTATTTCGTTTTCCATTACTTACCTTTTTCTTTCGGTAGAACGTTATTTATTTAAAAGGTAAAGTTAAACAGTTAATTAAGCGACTCTTAAACCAGTTTCACCTGTGGGAGATAAACAATGGGAACGGTATCGAAGTGCCCGGGAACGGTTGCCAGGAGGATGAGGCCCTGCGTAGGAGACAAGGACGAGGTGGGTGGGTGGGTCGGGTGAGGGAAACAGAAAGTGAACGCCACGTGCGCGTGCGGCGCTGTCATTGGCTGAGAGCTCGGAGCGTCCAGGTTTGAACTTGAAGAACCCCAGCTCGACGTGCCTTGCAGGAACTGGCAAACGATTCTCTATCCTGTCAGCCTGTTCAACAACAACACGCGTTCTTGTGTCCCGCTCGAACCTCCCATCCAGTCCTGCCAAGCCGCCCGCCGTTCTTTCTTCCCATCTACCCCTAACAGGATCGTGTGGGGTTGCCCTCGTCCTTCCCATAGTCAACCCTCAGGCCCGTCCCCGAGCAAGCTTGCGTGGGCGTGTGAAGCGTGTGTGTGTGTGTGTGGTTGTGGAAGTGGGGGTCAGGCGGGTTGCGTGTTGTGGGGGCAAAGCCAATATGGGTATGGGTTATTGGACCGCTAAAGAGGTAGACGTGGCTGGATTTGCAGGGGACTGCAACTACTTCAGCTGCTGCAACAACAACGACAGCAACAACAGCGTGGTTGTGGTTCGTACTGCCGCTGTGGCTGCCAGTTGGTCGGACGACACCCACGCATCGCCATCCCGAGCTCGTGCTGTTCCTTTCTTGGTTTAGTGGCGCCACTCGTTTGACGCTTGGCAATTATACGGACGACCAGTCATTTGGCCTGGTTTAAAGTCCCGTGGGTTTGGTATTACGGCGTACCGCTTTGTCGGGCTGCATTTTGTGAATGGGCTTCCGTCGTTGCGAGCCAAATTTTAGTCCATACCTAATTTACTAAATTTTTGGGGGGGGCCTGGCACAAAATTGCCAATATTTTTTTAGCACTAGTGAAATCCTTTAGTCCTAATTCTATTCTCTTCAACCTACCTGATTGTTTAAAACGTCTCTGTCTTAATCAGCAGGTGCGTCATTCCTTTATTTTTATTTATTTATTTTATTTTACACTTAGTGTCCACGGTAGTGACATTCTCCAAGCCATAAAAGAAGTTGCAAGTGGCGTGGCTAGCTAGCGTGCCTTGCTTGCCTGTTTCCTCATCTTCGGCGCAGGAGGGCCCGCGTGGCGGCGGCTGCTGCTGCAACAAACGCAGCACAAACTCGATGTGCGTGGGTGTCTATGCGAGCGCGAGCGTGGAGCAGGGGCTCGTGAGCCAACCAGGCTGGGATCGTTCGCTGCGCGTGAGAGAAGTGACTGACTGCTGCGTGAGAGCCACGACTACGAACGCGAGTTAGGCTAGAGGTGCCTACAGGCCGGCCGCTAGTGTTATACAGCCAGCACCAGCGCTTCTTCGCTTCTTCATTCACAAAAAGTAGAGGACCTAAAACGGAACCCTGTGGAACAGCACCACAACAAGACAGCAAGTTAACTATTTACAAGATAGGAAGAAGAAGAAGCCCGTTCCAACTACTAAGAATACTTGCACCGTCACGTAATATTTACATCGGTCCATGTAGTCGGAGAAGGAAGAGATATAATATATCGATAATAATATCTATGTACAGTTTACATCAATTCGCAGTTGCGGATCGTGGTTATTCGTCACAAGTGCGGTGGAATTGGTGATTGTCGACGGAAAAAGACGACAAAAAAACAACAAATTTTAAACAACGGATCCACAACGGCGCCTCTACGAAGCCAATACGTGAGGACTGTCCTTCCTGGTCGTCAAAGCAAATTCTTTTGACGCCTCAAATAGTTTTTGTTTTTAAATATTGTTTGTTTTTTTTCCCCGTGTGTGTGTGCGCGTGAACAAACCGTAATTTGACAGGTTTATTTTAAACTTAAAAAAAAAGCAGAATCATGCCAGGTGGAGTAGCAGGAACCCTTGTAGGCGTGTGCCTCTTCAATCTTTTGTTTCTTGGGCCAATAGCCCCCCTGAACCTCGGCGGTGTCGGGCCGCGTATAGATCACAGAACGCAACCTTTCTTAGACCTTATCAAGAATGTGATGGACAAGAGAGAGAGATCGACGACGAATCTCGGGCGCCAGCACGGACAGGCTGCGGCAGCGGCGGCGGCAGTAGCAGCGGCGGCAGCGGCCGCATCTTCTTCCTCCTCGTCGTCCCTAGCTTCCTCTTCACTACCTACGGGTTCGTCCTCAGCTGCTGGGTCCAGGCGGGGTCAGCCGCCCCAAACGCCGCATGCTCAGCCGCTGCCTACCGGACTGAACGGCCAATTGTTGATAGTGCGGCAGCCTCGAGGCAGCAGGCAGTATGATGTGCCCCAAATAGGTAAGCGCCAATATTTTTGTTTTATTTTTGTGTGTTTATTCAAAAAGTGAAGATCTTTAACCTGTGGGCTTTTTTTGGGTTTTTTTTTTTTTTTTTTTTGCATCGTAGCCACTCAGTTTGTTGTGTTTGTATGCCTTTAAATTCAGTTGCCAAAAAATGTAATACTGACTCGAACTTTAACGCAAATTTGAAAGTTTCACGTTAGCTCAAATCGTGGTGGAAGCAGGCGATATACTCCAGTTTCATAAGTAAGAAATAGAGAGACGGCTTCTTTTTTGAAGAAACAATCACGAAAAAAAATTCAGTAATCCACGTATACAACTATGCAGAAGTCGCAAAGAATGCATGTTCTTTCTGCAAAACCACAGTCGTGAAAAAGGGCGGGGGGGGGGTTATGTTTAATGGAGCGTATACAGCTAGGTCATCAGCACCAACCTCAGTCACAGCGCAGTGGCCCGGGTTGCCACTGAGCCACATATTACAGAGATATTAACCAAACCCCAAATTTAGACCTTGTCGTACATCTGTACCCCCTGCAAATGCAGGTAAAGCAAGAAAAATACTCGTGTACGTTTTTTTTTCGAAGAAAACGTAACCTGGGGTTTCAACAATAGGCCTATACAGGCAAAATGACAACTACGCAAAACTAGAAAATCTGTGACCAACAAGACTTACTGGAAATTAATACATTGACTTTATACATTGGAAATTAATACGATGACGTTTTTGTTTTCATGCGTTTGTTACGATGTACTGTGATTTGCCTCCATTTAATGGAATTTTCCATCACGTTCTACAGTTTCAAAAATTCGTCAGAAATCTAGAAAAATCTCTTTTATCTACCCCGTACCCTTCCCCCAATCCGCCACATTCCCCAAGACCTCGTGCCGCAACAAAACGATTCCCTCCAACCTTTTCCGATTATTCTTCCCTCTGAAAAAGCCACGTCGACATACAGGTGAGTTTTCTCAGTCGCCGTTCTAAACGGTGGTCGAACTAACAGGTAAATTTAAAAACGCTCCCCATAAAACGAGCTAAAAATAACACTGCTGCGTTCGCTCTCTCTTTCTTCGGCGCTCTTTCCATCTCAACAACGCGCAGAATCATGGGAGATCGAAATATTCAACACGTAGCTTTTCCTTCCACCCGTGGTTTAAGAAGATTACGTGTCACTGGATCACTTCCAATTTTCTTTAAAAACAAGCTATACGCGACGATGAAAACCGTTAATTCGTCGTTTTGCACGCATAGTTTCACGCGGATTTTCTAGCAACTGAGGAAGACTTAACACACCAAAAAAAAGGGGGGGAGGGGGTAAGGGAACGTATGGAAGTAGCCGAAGGATTTCGGGGTACCATACTTGCTAAATCTACCAAACTGTTTTGCTTCCTGAATGTACTGTAAAGAGCCTATACAGTTCTGGCAAGGCTGCGGCCCAAGTCCCTAAGTGCTTGAAAGTCAGAAATCGCGAAATTACCTAATTGTAGCCTCCGGGGTTGGGGGGGGGGGGTGCTGTAACTAGGTAATTTCACGATTTCTGACTTTAAACATTTTAGCTCGTAATTTTTCTGCTAGAAATTGACTAAAAGCTCACACATTCAAGATAATCAAAGTGTTATCCCCTGTAATCGTGGTTTTTCTGCACCAAAATGAACTAAAAACTTCATTCATACATACAGTAAACTAAATAAACTACATGTAAATAAAATAGTAAACTAACAATCGATCGAGTTTACTTTAACAGCCCATGGGAGTTTAATGGACATTATACGGTTTAATGGACATTTTACGGTAGTATGTTCAGACTGTAAAATTGTCTAAGGAAAAGCGTGTTTTTGAAGTACACACAAAATTTGATTTGTCGGATTTCGTGTGATGACGGACGGCGATTTCGTCCGGTATCCTAGATAATAAATTATGGTAGATTTTGCATAACTAAGTTTTAAGTTCTTAAAGTCTTTTTACTTCATCAACGACTTTTTAACTGTTGTTTTTTTAAGCCTCATGGGGCCTAGCGGTTGCAGGATCCGAACCGGCGTTCTCTTGGTTTGCAGCCGATCACTCTAACAATTGGGATGTGTTGCTCACGTTGTTCGGGACGCTCGGTGACCCTTCACAACGTTCTCTCGTTGGGACGTATTCTATTTTCCTTCTTTCGTTCTGCTTTGGTTGCGTGCTGTGAAATTCGAAACTTGCGACTGGTGTATCGATGTGTGATTGTTGTTGCGTTGTTGTGTTTGGTTGGTCGTGTTTTGTTTCTTGTTCTTTAGCTTGATGTGTGCTTTCGTACATAATTGTAAAATTAAAATTAAATTAAATTAAAGTCGTCAGTTGTTGTGGGTACGCGGACACATAGGCACCCCAATTTAGGCACTCGGACAAATAGGAACCTGGACAAATAGGCACCAAGTTTTTTTTTATGTATTTTTAAAATTGGAATGGTGCCGTCAAATTGGGGGATGGGGGGAGAGTAAAAGTTCGTAGCGCGTCCAAAGCTGCTAAAGATTTGTTGGCATCTGTATTACACTAGCATCTCTGATGTTATGTGTTAGCCGCAGCGGACGCCATAGCGCGAAGAAGGCAGTGTAACTAATTTGGAACTTTAATTCAGCACAACAAACTTAGAGAAAAAAATGCGAAATCCCCCCCCCCCCCCTTTCCTACGGTCCTACACGAATAAGTGTCCCAGATTTAAAACAAACGATGCACAATGTGAGGGCAATCCATCCCAATTTAAAGAAGAAAAAAAAGAAAAAAAAAACCTTGGTGTCGTACCTATTTATCCGGTTGCCTATTTGTCCGAGTGGCTACTTGTCCGAGTGCCTAAAGTGGGGTGCCTATGTATCCGGTGCCTATGTGTCCTACATCCGCTGATGTGAAAGAGGGAAAATCGGATGAAATTTATGTCAAAGTAGGGTGACATTTTGGTTTAATTAGTTAGAATTGGTTTCTTAAGGGTCCCAACGACAAGACAATAGATCTTCATCCTATAGGGATGTCTTAGCAAAATTGTCCTCCTCCTTCGTTCCGAGATAACCTTAACCTTAGTATTTTAAAATGACGTCGGACGTGAATAATGGGAACTTCGTTCACTAAATTAATCAATCAATACGTATTTAAACTAAAGTAAAAACCTAATCGTCGTTGAGACTGCAAAACCACTCAAGTGACATTTTGAGAATTTTACAGGAGCGGCCAAAAAACCTTTTATCACTTACGAGGTTTGCACTAACAAAAACAGCCGTAAATCTCGCAACTGAAAAACGTGTTTTAACTGCTTCATGTCGAGCAAAATTAAATGCTTTTGGGGATTACTATGGAGGGACGCATGCTTTAAACACTTGAAAATAATTCAAAGTCTTTTAAATTGAATTTTCTTGAGCTACAAAGAAGAATTATTGAGAGAACAATCACCAGTTGGAGGCAGAACTTACCGTTACGAGGTTTTGCACGTCAAATTATTGGACAATCATTTATGAGGTTTTAACTTGTGAATATTCAGGAGCCTTCTGAATGGTTGATTGATATACAAGGATTCGCAGATACACGGAGGACAAGAGCCACCTTTTGACACGATAAAGCAAAAATCATGAAAAATGCAGTTAAGTGGGTTTTTGCAGTCTCAACGACGCAATGGAAAACAAATTAGTATTTCCTCTCCCTGATTCACCTGTATCCTGTTATTGGGCGCCTTCGATAACTACCAATCCAAACTCAACCAAACTCAACCATCTGTAGGCAGTTTGGTACCGTTAACACACAGAATGCCCATGAGCAAACTTCGCTCTGCCTCCAGACTGCATGAGGTTGGTTGAGTTTGACTTGGGGTTTTCGAAGGCTCTGATAAGCGAAGCGTTGGATGCAATCCAATTAATTTGTGAGACAGTGGGGTACGAAATAAAGTCATCTCCAGAGCGGCAAATGGCCCATAAGTTGTCCAAAAAGCAGCAAACAAAATTTAATTTTCGGTCATATCTGCTGACCTTGTTCACAATAAAAATATAACAATTTCATTAAAAAAAACGGAGCTAAACACAGAGCTCACTAAGGGATCTACCATCTTGGAATGATATGAAGAAAATTAAATTGGGTTTGCTGTTTTTAATGACTTGTGGGCTATTGGCCGGTCAGGAGGAGATTTTATTTGGTGAAACATGAAAACATGAACGAACAGTCTTATTTGATGAGGTGTTGTTGGCAAGTTTGTTGATTAACAAAACTTGTTGAAGAAATTAGTGTTGATTTGGGATAGTTTCTTGAAAAATTATTGGGTTTGAAAAAGTCCGTAAAAGTGTTTTAATTTTTTGTGTGTGTGATTTTGTGCGGACCTTGGATTAAGATTTTAACGATCGTTGTCCTATAAAATCAGACAGAGTGACTCTTGGAAATGAAAATAATAAAATAAAAAGCCTTGACATTGTTAGGAATCAACCGATGTGAGTTTTTGCCGACCGACCGATACCGATATAATAAAAACAAAAAGACGACTAATTTCCGTACAAATACAACTTCAGTTTCTGGTTTTGTGAGGGTTCCAACTACTGCGATTATCCAAACAAGTTCTTTGTAGCAATAACAGCATTTTTACTTTTATTCCTACTTATAGCTTCGTCAGTGCATACACCTTCTAGTTAGCTTTTCAGTTGATTGTCGTAAAACTTTACAGCGTCGGAACCATCACGTGATACACACTGAGCAAGTGGCTTGGATTTTTTCACTTGCTTTTGCCGCGCTTTAATGCCAGTTTTGCAGAGAAAATGGCTGCATTTTTTGGCGTAACGAATATCTGTATCGACGGCCTGGCTTACAGTAGCCGAGGCCGATATGGCTAAATACCGATAACTACCAATTTTACCGATATTTATATCGGACTATCCCTTGACGTTGTCACTTTTGGAATAGGTTAAGAAATGCCCGAGTTCAATTTTTTTGGCAGAGGCTTGGTTACTCTTCCAAGGTTGTCTAACTGGACTTATCCATAATTCCCGATAGCTTACCTGACATCCAAGATTACGGCCAACGGATCAGTTCGCAGTATGTATTCGTAATCGTGGCGTGAACCGCGTTGGACACTAAAAAAATAAAAAAGAAAGATTTAGTCACGCATGAAGGAATCATAGTCCCGTTCACATTAGCGACCATGAATCATTCGTTTTCGACGCATGCAATACTTCGACGGAAAAAAATTAAGCTTTTCATGCTAACCCAGAATGTGACTCAGATGTCGCCACGTACAAACAAATAAAAATTTTTTTTTTTTTTTTGCAAATCCGTGAAGCCTACGGTTGGTGTATTGATTAAAATTGTCGACCAATGATTTTCGAGCATTCACTGAAAGATGTGACGCAAGTGGTTAATGTTGTGTTAGATGTGAAGTCTTTTATTTGTCACATCTTTATTTATACATATGTTAATCTCCCTGAATATACGTGTGGAGGCATGGCCCGACACCATGTAGTCCTTCTGTACACTTCCGCTACTTTCGAAAATGTTGATGCGCACACCTCTGTCATCAGCGATCTCAAAGTATTATATAACCTAATAGTAGTAGCAGCCATTAGAATTGGTCAAAAATCTGTTTAGGCCTAGTTTTAGATTTTAGAAGTAATTAATGTCAGCTTTTAGGCCTATGTACTTGCTGTTTTAATTTCGCAAGTAACAGCTGACAGAAAATTGGGTTCGAGAGTAGGCCTGTTCATCCATGCAACACGGTGTCGAGGCTATTTTAAATGACTCTCATGAGTGTCTTTAACGAAATCCTTTTGTTTTTACGGTTATGTGTCTTCCTGTAGTGATTAAATGCGACGATCAAATGTTATTATTTTATTGAATTGCGTCGAAAAAGCCTATTAGCTATTATCTATACGGAGGCAACGTTTAAGTCCACTTAACTACCCCTGAAAAAAAAAGAATGGGTGGACAAAGTCTTTGCTGTTTTTTTCAGACTAACATGGCTTTTACATCAATTTACTGCAAGTGAGTTGGGTACAGTTTGATTACCCTGGGGCAATATTTTGAAAGTAGGGGCGACAATCGTCTTAAGTTGGGGCATTTTGGCCACTAGTAATTAATCAAAGTGAATTTCCCTCTTTTCGGGTCTTGATTTAGGAAAAAAAACCAAAGGGAATATGTATCGTTCCTGTTTGCAACTGCCAAGAACAATTTGCTCTATTTTGACAGGAATGATAAGTTTTTTGAAACTCTTCTTAATTAGGCCGAAATAGAGATCTGTGTTGTCTACTACTTTTTGAATTTTAGTACGTGTATCATTAACAAGATATATAGCTACAGAATTACTTTTATCAGACTGTAGTACGCAGACGTGAGGCCTTTTTTTTTTGTAAATTTACGAAGACGTGAAAGTTGTTAAACGGGGTCCACGATTGATAAATGGGGTCGACGACAGTTCGGTCGCGGTCAATTCGGTTCCGGATCATTTGGTCCCAAAATTACAGTTAGTGCGACAATTTGACCCCTCATCAGATGTAAAAAAAAATACAAAAATTCTGTCCCACAACAAAAAATGAACTCGCAGGGGTGGAGCAGTAGATTTATGCAAATAAATGCACGTAAGTTGAGCTCCGCGAAGTAATACAAAATCTTATTTGCAATTTGTCACTGCTTGCGCGTTTGCGTCAGTGTAGGAGACCTCATCGTGGTGTACTACAATACAGGCTCAAGGTTAAGGACAACAAGCAGTAAAGATAAGAGCACTTAAAGTAGTAATTGGGTACATAAAGTCATTAAGTGCATGTGAGTTAAATTTCACAACGTTTCGTAGTGCAGGTCAGGGTCGTTCTCTAGCGGAAGAACAAAAATTTTCCGGATACGGCATTTTTGTACTGTTTGTCAGGCTCAATAAACCCATTCACGCACTCACCTCTGGCAGGACGCAGTCAGAACTGTGGAGGGAAGTCATAAACATCCTAAAGCCTCCCTAGTCAGAAATTTTCACAAATTCACTGCCGGAATATCCGATGAATAAAACTCTGGTATTCCCTATCAGAACTGTGAGGGGGGGGGGGAGGAGTGTGGTTTGCGTGAGAACGATGTAAATCCTCTCCAGTCAGAATTGCCGGAATATACGACCACTGAAAATCTGAGTGTTTGCAATCAGAACTGTAGCTTGTTGGCTTGCGAAAATACGCAATATGCGAAATATTGCGAAATATTTCTTCCGATCAGGGGCGAATCGTACGGAGACAAAAAGTCCATGGGAGGAATAATCTGAACATACAATAAGCGCCCTCCCCCCCACCCTACGAATACGTTGAGGATGGGGCGCAATCAGCCAACTTTTTCAGCCTTCCAATGATACGCAATTTTTGTAAGCAAGTTCCCTACACGCGGATTGCCAAACAGGAGCTTATCAGCTGGTTCCTAGAGTAGTGTGCAACATTCTTCACAAAGTTGAGATCGTTATCCAGTCCCCCGGAACCCGTCTCATAAATTGAGTGTCACTCTGTATTAATATTATAACAGTCTGCCACAGGTTGTTTTCTCCTCGTACTGAGGTAGCGCTTTTTATTTTCGTATTTATTTATTTTATTTATTTATTTTTCTCCTTCTCTTTTGTCACATATAAACTCACAGCCGTTCAGTGCCCGCGCAAATCTATATTTACCCCATGAGTTTCGATCGTAGCCAACGAGCGACGCTTATAGCAGTTACAGAAGCGTTTTAAGTCAATAAAACAGCTCCTGACATGGAAAACCAGCCGCCGCCGTATTCAGGTCACTAGCTCTCGGGATTCTATCTGTAGAAGACTTAACAGCCAGATCTCGTTACGCACAAAAAGGTGCCCAGCAAATTTTCCAACTTTCGTGTGCAAGGAAGGAGGGTTAGCCCGGGGGGGGGGGGGGGGAGGCTGCACTCCTAACAAATCTGAACGGCACAACCACGAGTTTTTGTTTGTAGTATGGTTAAGCTCATTTCCTAAAAAACGCAAAGCAGTAACAGCGTATGAGGATTCCGCAGGACGAAGAGTGTAAAATGGTGCTAAGGATCCATGCAAGTGTTCAGTGGCGCCACCCGGGGGCGCAACGATACGATACAGATACGATACGATACGATACAGTGGCGCAGCGATACGAGTAAAATTTACTAAAAAGAGACAAGTAAAGCACTCAATGCAACTTTACATTGAAAATACAGCATCATTTTGAGCCTTTTAACACTTTTCACGCCCTTCCCATGTCCTGCACGTTTGGCGATGCCATCGGGGGCCTTGAGCTCCTGGCAGGTCTAACCTTGATGGTAAGGCATTCGTGTCCCCAAACCTATTACCATCATCATTCCTTGGCCTTATTATGGTCAATGTATTTACATGCAATTGTGGCTGGCTGTTAGTGACTCCCCAGTCCTTGCCATACCCGTTGCTATCGCAACAAATTTTATTATTATTATTATTATTATACGTAAACACATGAAACTGTGAGAGTACATAAATTCGAATACTGATAAAATTCACAAAGTCCAGTAACGCACAATCTCACATCTTCGAAATTACTCCATTTCCTAAATTTTCGACAGTTCAAACGGAGGATGAAATAATTCGGTGCTTTGGGTGCTGCATACTTAGCCTGAAGAAGTCAGTCGGGAGACATTTTTTCCTTCATCCTCCGGTTGAACTGTAGGAAATTTGCGAAATTGGTCTAATTTCGGCGATGTGAGGAGATTGTGCGTTATTGGAGTTTTTTAATTTTTTCAGTATTCGAAATGCATTGCAACTGAATTATTAAAAAAACTGTCTTTTTAAACATTTTTGAAGGCACAAAACTGCTGAAACTGAACAGTTCTACACGACTCCGAGGGACTTATATCAACTTCAACTTCCCCATCCTGAACACATGTGATTTCTTGGCCCTGTTAGGGGTTAGAATTAGTCCAAACTTTGATTGAAATTTATTGCAGTAATAATTAAAATTACAAGGAGGCTTTCAAACATTTCCAACTAGAATTAGGTTTCCAGATAAAAATGCTTCCGACTTGAGGCCATTTCCCGAAACTAGTCCGTAACATTATTTAACAAAAGCCATTCACTGTAACTTCCCACCCGTTGGTTACCATACGAACCCAAAGACCACGAGACCAAAGTCTGTGAAAATTTGGATAGATATTGTGAGAAGAATGTCTTTAACTTTGAAAATAAGCTTGTGAAGCAGCTTGCTCGTTTTTACCAGTTTTAGCAAGTAATAACCGGGAAAAAAATCGGTAAAAACAATGTTTTTGCCACTATCCCGGAAAAAGCGGTTTAAAATAAATAAAGAAAGAAAGCACAAGGTATAGGGTAAATGAAGCAAGCAGTCTGCATTAAAGACTGGCCTTGTGAGCCTTAAAGACTGGCCTTTAATGCAGACTGCTTGCTTCGGTTTAAAATTGTCCCTGGAAGTTTAGTCGATGAGATTTTCCAGCATCTGATAGATGAGATCGCCTGTCAGTCTACAATTTTGAAGTCTCGGGAGATCAATTCCATTCTTTCGATCTTCATAAGTAAGATGTTTAAAACCAGAGATGCGCCGTTAATCAGTCAGTCCTTTTTCAAATTTGTGTTTTGTCACCTTCACAAAAAGGAGACCAAACTGTATGCAATATTCGAGTTTGGGGCGAAGGAAGTTGGTGTAAAGTTTGTTTGCGATTTCAGGGGTCCAAAGAGAAAAATTTGCCCGGAGGAGAAACATTGACACTGATAGCTGGTATTGAAATTTGAGTTGTTCACCGAAAATAACACCAAGATCTTTTGATGGAGGCAACATTTCTAATGGCCTCACCGGCGATGGCGTATTCAAAGTCAACAGCTTTTTTGCCTCCGATCTTCAGGAGAAAGTATTTGGATAGGTGAAAGGAAAGGTTATTGTTTTCCTCCCTTTTTACCAGATTGTGGATATCTTGCTGTGGTATTAACATAATTCTGTTGTGTCAGCTCCTAACATGAACTTTGGCGTCGTCTTCGTAAAGTAAAATGTTAGACAGAAGGCCTACCTGGCGTGTCTTGAATGGTAAACGGAAAAAAGACCTTGAAGGACCTTAAGGTACCTTATCACCTGATCCCCAGAGTAATGAAATTTTTTGATCACTATAGTGATAGCTAAAGGCAACAACTTTCGATACCTTACTTGCGATGAATTAAAAAAAATACGATTTTATTTTTTACTTATGACTGCAGGGACTTGTTTTTCCACGGGATACTTACACTGTGGAGTTTTACATTGGGATAATTTTCCGTGGATATATTTTTCTAGATCGTGTTAAACTCAGATTTTGCAGCTCTGTCTTTGGCCACAATGCAGAGTAAGTAGAGAAATGTACATGAAGTGCTCAAGAATGCAACGAGACAACGGCAGTAAAAAACAAAAAACCAAAAAACAATCGTCACTTTCCCAATTGTTGTATATAGTTCGGGAAAATAGCGACTTAAACAACGACGAAGATAATCAATAAAGCATTGTCACTCATAACAAAAACGAGTGAATCACTAACAACAATGAATCGCTTACATTACGAAAACATGTGATATCTAACCAAAAAAACATGTTTTTTTTTTCATTTCTTTTTGTTGTCGGTTTTTCCTCTCTCTCTTTCCATAATTTCCATTTTTTCTCTTCACTGTATTAATTTGTACTGCTTTGTTTTTAAATAAAACTACTTTGCCAGTTGTAACCAAAAAAGTGCCTTAACTGTATCCCGAGTTATAATATTTTGAACGGTAAATGAAAAACCGTATCTTAAATTAAAAAAATTCCCTTTAGTCTTTGAATTGTTAACCACTGGAATTACCTTGGCTTTTTGCATCAGTACCTAATGCAGCAAAAACTTGGCGGGAATCAGTATTAAGTATTTGGACAGTAGATTGCAACTACCAAGCCGCTATCCACGCATGAGCAGGCTTAAGTTTTTCGAGTTGATTTTTTTTTCTACCTCCGTTTAAACGAGTTTATTTTAGGAAGACTTAACGTAATTAACGAATGTTTATACGGTTTCTGCGCTTAAAAGATTCCCCCCCGTGGCAGCAGAGTTGTTTTCACTGTCTGGCAGCCAGGTCCACCGCGCTGCCTGCCACCCTAGTCTGGCTAATGGACTTTTCCTTTCTCACGGCTTCCTTCGTCCCCTAGCCCTCGGCCTGAATCCT
>JAHWFP010268502.1:0-12129 GCA_023313725.1 Lithobius niger
GATGACTTAGTGGCTTTTGCCATACTTTAATTTCATTGCTAACCTGATGACGAAAATTGAAAATTTTCGAAACGTTGTTTGTGTTTTTTTTTTTATGTGGCACTGCTTGGTTTGACTTCATATAATACTTCCATGCCAACTCAACAAGTAAGCCTATATAATTTATAGGCCTACCTCTTTTTTTTAGTACATTTGGTCCACCCTGTATACATAGAATGATTCTATATGATTCTAAGGCCTCTGCGTATACTCTGTTTTCGTACAGCCGACAAGCCCCCTGCGAACTAGAAGGGCCCTGTGGTCTCTCGGTGCTCATGTTGAGTGTCGCATGTCAATGATTCTGGATTTTCTGCTTGAATTTCGCCAGTTAAATTGTCCCTTTCGTCGTCTTACTCCATGTAGAGCGGTAGATAACCCGAATTGGGTTCGGCTGCCTAAAAATAAAAAATAAAAAAAGTAAGAAATAAGTGTCATGCGGTGCTGTCGGTGTTCACGTAGCATTTGCAAAACATGTCGATTGCTCAACTGAGAATTTATTCGATTTGGATTGAAAACTGCTTGGCTGCGTTTTTAAATATAGGAGTAATGTTATACATTGTTAAAACAGGGATGATATGTTGGAAATATCAAATATCGAAGTCAAGGAAGAGTCAAGTTGATCGCCCTCAGGTTCGAGCAAGTAACCCCAAAAGTATAGCAAAAAACTTAGAAACTTTCAAACACAAACATGGGCCAAAAAAAAACTGCCTTTAACTAGAAGCCTGCTTGTTTCATAAATTATAAATGCACACAAATACACACGTAGCGACTCACACGAAACAACAAAAATATAAAATATAAAACAACAAACACAGACAGATACAAAAAAAAGGCCTGTATAATACATAAGCGCGAACACAGACATTAAACATTTCCAACGCAAACTGCGTTTACTTTCTCACATAACCATTGAGTAAAAACAGTCCTTTTTTTTTACCTGGAATTGGAGTTCAAATTATTGTTCGTTGCGTTCGAATGAACTCTAATCCGTTTTTATTTGTGCACCTTCACAGCTGTGTATATGGTGATATGAGCTCTATTGCTTTTTTTAAACGGCAAACCCGTTAACTGTTCAGTTAATTTTTTATGCACTCATGGTAAGGCTGCATTGTTACTCGGCCATGGAGGACAATATATTTTGATCACAGATGGCGTGTTCCCAACTTCACGAAAATATGCATTACAAATGATGTCAATGTTTTAAGTTAAAACCTCCTTAAATATCAAACCATAAAAGGCATCTATATGGAGTCATACGTGAACGGATTTTCAAATTTCAAGCATATTGGTCGCATAAATAATTTTTTTCTGAGTGGAATTTGCTAGCAGAAATTAGCTTGAAAGCAAGGATGTTGAGATATCTTATTCGCCTTGTTCACAGCTCTAGACCAAGACTTTCTGTCGTCTACTAGGTAAACCCCATCGATCTACGAAATGTCCAAAGCTTTCTTTCTGTTGCAATAATATTTAATGTTCAATACCGGAAAACGCCAATTTAATTTCTGTGGTAAGAGAAGCGGCCTTGTAACAGTTGTCTGCAACAATTAGCCTAGACGCCATTGAACGCCAATGATCTGAACTTGAAAGCTTATAATCTGAACTTGAACGGCGAAGTGCTAGCCTACTTCAGGAAATTCGGCAAAGCTGCAAAACAGTGCATTATAGTGCCACTGAGAAAAATTCTGAAATTTGTCTTTAGAAACATTTCAACTGCACTAAAATTAGTGAAAATGAGTTGTTGCATAGGGCTTAAACGGGAAGGACTCGCTGCTCTCCAACCCCCCCCCTCCCCCCCCGCCGCCCCAAACCCCATGGCTGAATATTCGGCCAATTTCACTTTGAATTCCAATTTTTTTTGCACTCCCCTCCCTACACTCCCCGCCCCGCATCTTCCCAGAAAATAAAATTCCTTTGTTCGCCAGTGGACAAACATGTTGGTCCGATCAGCCTTAACGCTTCTCAGCGTAGCAAACGATACACATCTCTACGATCAGTTCAAACGTCTCTTTTTTTCTCTGTCTCAGCTCTGCTCTAATAATAACAAATCTCCTCTTAGGCGAAAGCATTGAAATTGGAATAATGGTCAGTCGTGGAACGGAATTTTCATCCGTGACCTTCTTAAAGTGTTTTTTTATTTTTTATAAATTTTTTTTATTTTTATTATTCCCTTTTTTTCTTCAAACAACTCCGTCTCATTTGCATGCGACGCGTAGTCCGGTGTTAATTTCCTTACTTCTTCGGCTCATCCCGAATCACCCCCCCCCCCCCCCCCGGCCCCACCCCCGTGGGCGCGTGGCTAGCCAAAAGCTACGTAACTGGTTGATACGCCAAAAAAAAGCTAGTCCTTTTTTTTTTGTTAGGCGATAAAAGTTAGCTCACGTCTTATGCATGAAAAATGGGCTTGCAGACAAAGTGGGCCAGGCGGTCAAGGATCCGTTTTGTATATTAATAAACGAACAAGCGCAATAAAACCTAATCTAGACTTGTAAATCGTATAGCTCTTTAATATACTCGACGTGAAAATGAAAAACGTAGCCGACGGACGGATTACGTCAAAATGAGTGTTTTGAGTGGAAAAATTTCCATGAAAAACTTCTGAATGTTTTCCTCAAAAATTGGAACAATTTCCGCCACCTGACTGTAAAATTTGAGCATAAACCGATAGATTTTCAAGGTTATTTTCATCAAAAATGTTTCAAAAATGTTTAAAAAATGTTTCTTAGGCAAATAAAAGGACGTATGTGTATGTCGACGACAAAAGGTGTATTTGAAGAATGTTGGTGATTGAAATCAGAATTCCTGTTCAGATTAGGTTAAAATATAGGTTTAAATATAGAAAGTTCGTCTAACGCATTAGCAGTAAAGCTGGTAACTGTATTTAAGCTGATTTGTATTTTATGTGATATCTGTTCTGTTGCATTGGCTTCTTACCAGCCTTGATAGAGAACTTATTAGGCTACGTAAAAGAAATTTACAAATAAGTCTCCAATTTTTCCCTGTTTTTCCATTTTTCCGGAACACTAGAAAAAAATACGTAAAATTCGAACTGCTTGAGGATAAACACTTCAAATTACCTAACTGTCAGAAGCGAGGTGGGAACAGTCACAGCTACCTACAGTAAAGGTCGGATCACATCAAGACAAATTAGGCGCGTAAAATCTACCATTGACATAGAAGGAAGCGCAAGTTTGCTATGTGCTGCATCTCTACACCAAATAAGTCCAAAAGGCAACGTAAATAGGTTTGCATCCGTATTTATTATCTCTACACCAAGCGGCGAAATTTCAAACTAACCGACGAAGGTTCCAAATTCTCTCAACCGATGACGCTACTTGGCAAACTTGTCGCGTTGGTATTTGTCGCGCCTTCTATGGTAAAATCCACCCACATTAGTTAGTGGAGAGAGTTAGCGATACGATAGAGCCTCTTCACGCTTGCTTTGAAATTGTATTACGACGGTAGGCTTAACGTAGTACGTGTTTTCCCAGCATCAACCAAAACGTTTTAGGGATGAAACGATGTCAGAAATTATTCAGCTACGGTACTTGGCCATTCATAACTCTCATGAAACACACAAAAATAGTCGATTAGCATTTTTTAGCAGATCGCGAACTTTGACAGCCACTTGTCTTCCAAACGGAAGTAGTTCCAAGATGGCGGCGATGCCAACAATAGCTCAACGATGGCTTCTGCAGGTGCCTTTCGAGTTCCCAAAAGCAAACTGTAATGAATGTCTACAGCCAACCGAGCCAACATGATCAAAAGAAATCTATTCGTCGATTTTCAAAAGAAACACGATTGCTGGGCGGCGTTCGTTGCAAAACAGAGTTCAGAGTAAGATTTCGGTGTTTGACTGCGCCACGCAAACGAAATCCGAACAATGCATAACGCTTCATACCATTCTGTGAAGGAGGATAAATTATCAACAAAGAGTTAACGTAAAGCCGACATGCAGGCTTGGCTGCAGTAATGCTGTTGATACTACGATGTTGTCGAACCGTGATCTGTGTGCATTAATCGACGGTGTGAAAACACCGTACGATCACAACCGTTATTTAATCGACAGCCTTGCTGCGATGCACGGACACACGTACGTAAAAATGCGACGAATTTACGCGTTCAGAAATTCGGAGAAAGTTCACGATTTTTGTCAAAATGATGATATTGCACCTGCTGAAAAGTAACACGTGCCGTAAACGAATACGATTCTGTACCAATTTCTCACGGACGACAATGAAACGAATCACTCCTGATTTGCAGTAAACGTCAGCGTCACAGCGAACGTCATTGAACGAGACGATAGGCTATTGTTTTTTTTTTTTTTGGGGGGGGGGGGGGGGGGCCACATTCATTATTTGAGGAAACGTGTGTTAATGCTGGCCACACTAAATCAGAGTTTGAACAAGCTTGGACTGTGAAGAGTTTCGGAAAGTTTGACAACTTTGGCTTGAAAGCGTCACGTAAGGATTGAAGTAAGACACTCGTTCCAGTTTGTTCTCTCCTCCCCCCCCCCCTCCCTCCTACATACCCCACCTGCTTCTAACGCTCCTCAAAACGGTCTTTTTAAAGGCCAAACCAGTACGGCTCCTTTCAGGAACATTTTTGAAAGAGAGAAATCATTCCTATTTAATAAAATTTGGTAATGCAGAAATAACACACACTATTAAGCATTAAACAATAAATGTATTAACAATAAAGACATGCTATAGGGTAACAGTGCCTAAAAAATGTGAAATTATTAGCATTAAAAATGTTCGCGCAAATGAATTGTTATGCTATTTCTGCATCGTTGTTTGAGTTGGAGCCCGCGGATGAATACAGACCGATCAGTCGTAAGCAGGCTTTGGTCGCGTCGCTAACACTTTCTCCACTGACTAATGTGGGTGGATTTTACCATAGCGGAGTATATTGTGGAAGGCAAAGCTGTCCGGCCTTTACTGTAGGTGGCTGTGGAACAGTTGTGTAGTGGGGGGGGGGGGGGGCAGTGGTGTTGCATTTTTTAAAATAATAATGATGATCATAATAACAACTATTTTTCCATTCGGAAAAGGAAAGGGAGGGGCACAAGGCCAACTTTCAGCCTTCCTGTGTGTTTACAAATCATGGGAAATTCAACATTTAAAAACGAGACTGTCAAAATAAGTTGCAGGCAAACTCTCAAGATTGCAGCTTTAAAACTCAACGACGAAGGGGCCATAGCAATTTCACACGGCAGAGCGTTCCAAATTCGCCCAACTTTAAGAGAAAAAAAATACTGTGTATACAATAGCCTGGCAGAATCTAAACAATTTGAAGTGGATGTGCGAGGAACGCAGCTACTATCTCAGTTGTACGCGACACAGCATGAACACAAAATTGTGTCGTCGCAAACCGGAAAGATTTTCGTATTTTAACGTCACACTTTATACACACTTTTCATCACACATTTTCTTCGGCGATCTATTGGCATACTTAATTTTAATTTTTACCCCATTAGACTTTTAGATGTTTGATCTCATGGTAATTATTAGCAAACGATTATTAAAAATTAGTACATGCACACACACACACACACACATGAAACGTCATGGTTATTGTAAGCGTGCAAATGATCGTATAATCGCAGGATGCTATTAAATTATTCCCAATATTCAACAGAAAATCTCGTAGATGCCACATTTTAAAACAGATTTTAACAAGGAATTGACCAACGGTACGTAAATAGAACTCTGAGGCCCCTTGATGTAGACAGTCCCGGAGCAAGGCGTTTGAGCGCCCGGGGCCAATATCTCATTGAGCGTCCACTTTACCGCTATTATACAGCAGATTGCAACCTCCCCGTCCCCACCATGAGTTCACGTTGTATACGCTATATTTTTTTTCTTTTACTGGATTCTGGGCAGAAAATAAATAGCGTTTTCAATGTATAACCGAGTTTCAGTAATGCTTTAATTTTAATCATCCACAACGCAGAACCTTTAGCCAGCTGTTTGCAGTGACGCGCGTATCACATGACTGGGCTAGTCCACTCAGAGGGCCAAAGGCTCGCTGTTCTCGTTCGTCAGTGGCTAACTCGTGATGACATCACGGCAAACTGCCGTGGCTCGTACCTGAAGCATGTACACATTAATAAACAAAAACGGAACGTTAAATGTTTAGAGTAAGGGTCTAAAAGTCAAAACCTAGAAGGAACACGGACAAGCTTTGACAGTAAGGGTCTAGGTATAAAATTTTGTAAGAGGCTGGTAAGCATTAGACCCTTACTACCCGGTGGTTAGCTTAGGTCTACTCCATTCGGACAGAATGTGTATGAACGGTTGTATCAGGTTTCTTTGTTCTTAGAATATTGTTATAGAACTTTAAGAACACAATTTTCTTGTGAAGTTTGGCATTTTGTCTTTTGATGCTTTAGAATTTTTTATTATATTTCGTAGATTTACGGTGGAGGATAACCAGTAATGCTCTCTGCTGAGAATACCCTACCATGTTACTAAATGGACAAAAAGTTTTCAACATAAAACAAAGCAGCAAACGTATACCAACCACTGGATCATCACATGGGTGTTTGTAGGAAGATTTCCAGTTTTTCGTCAAAATGTATTTATTTCTGACCACCGGGTAGTAAGGGTCTAATGCTTACCAGCCTCTTACAAAATTTTATACCTAGACCCTTACTGTCAAAGCTTGTCCGTGTTCCTTCTAGGTTTTGACTTTTAGACCCTTACTCTAAACATTTAACGTTTCGTTTTTGTTTATTAATTCGTGTTACTTTTAGAATTGCAGCTAAACTGTAAAACAGTGCAGTTGACGGTCCAAATTGAAAGTTTAACACAGAAACCCTAGGCTGAATCTTACTAACACTGTTAATAATTGAAACAAATCCTTTAATCTTCAGTCTTGCAGCTGGCGTTTGCAAATTGGCATTGTTGCATAATAACAATGTTTAAAACAATGTAAAACAATCAATCTGGTCGTTTAGAGCTCCATAACCCCTGAACCACTTGACCAATTAGAAAATGCCTTATGGAAAGGGCACATCTACAGAGCAATACCTGTAAAATGAGCTAAGAACCATTTAGCAACAAATGGTTTGACCTGTAGAGAGGACAGACGAAAGTATCCCCAGAACAACAACATCATCATCATCATCAAGAAGAAGCAGAACTAGAAGTTGTCTATTTGGCCCCTCTCTGTATCTCGGGTTTGGCTGGACCGAATTTCACAATTTTTGGACTGTAGAGAGGCCTTGACTAGTCGAGGCTGGATTCCAAATTTGGTTTTAAAATGTTGACTTTTGACGGCGTTATAAGCTCTCAAAGTTAATTTAACACAGAGACTCTAGGCTGACCCTTACTAACACTGGCTCGCCAGTGTTAATACCTGAAGTACTGTTTTCAGTTTATTGCCAACAATCATTCCGATTACCATCATCCAATCCCCTCACTATTAAAAGAGATTTTTGTGAGTAGCCATTTTGCATTGTTATTGCAGACTGGTGGCTCGCGTGGCTGGTTTGTCCGTTGTACAACATTGGCTGTTCTATAGCTTGTTCTTATTAATGTAGATCATGACTTAACGCTAGTGTGTCGCCCACCAAGATGAAAACGACAACACCTTTCCAGATAAAATAAATATGAGCTTGGCGACCACTAGACACGTTGTGTCTTTACAGCAAAGGCAGTTTGGCTGTTTTCAGCCATCTGAGGATAAATAACAATGCGACAGAAAAGGCTGAAACTTGTTGGATGGGGAGACTTTGGTTGCCTGACAACGTAAAAGTCACTGTTAGTGAGACAGCTTACCGTTTTCTTGCTGTAAAAACGAGGTGAATAACATTGATATTTGCCTAATTAATAACTACTTACTGGCTACTGGTAACGCTTGGTTTTGTATCACGAAAATAAGTTCTTCCATGCGGTGAATAAAGCTAGTTCTTAGCTCATTTTACAGGTATTGCTTTGGAGATGTGCCCTTTTCATAAAACCTCTTCTAATTTGTCAAGTGGTTCAGGGATTTGGGACCTCTGAACGACCAAATTGATTGCTTTACATTGTTTTAAACATTGTTATTATGCAACAATGCCAAACTGAACATTAAATAAATCCGTGCCTTTGCAAGGAGATACTGCAATACTAATAAGTAATACTGATATTATGAAAAAAGGTGACAGCTGTGCTGAAAATGTAACGAAAGCAAACAAAAAAAAAATGGACCAGAAAACTAGATTGGTGTTTCCACCTTATAATTACTATAAGGAAAAAAATGGATTTCAGCAATTTGGACCAAAAATATCTGATATCTACCCCAAAACAAGACTTGTTAAGGATTCCCGCCAATCTTTTCGGGCGACGGTGCGAAGTCGTGATATCAAACGCCAAGTTCTTTCGCCAGTCTTATCCCACCGACTAAGACTTCAAACATTAAATGAAATAACTGAAAATTGCGCAGTAAGCAATTTTCATATATTTCATTTAATCTTCGAACTATTCCTCGGTGGGATTAGATTGGTGAAGAGCTTGGCGTTTGATATCACGACTTCGCACGGCCGAAAAGCTTGGCGGGAATCATTAACAAGTTTTGTTTAGGGTAGATTATTAATGTACATTAGCGGTTGAACAGCCAATTTTCAGAATAGTTTCAACTGCAACAATTTCCTTATTTGTCTATTTTTACCAAATTGTGCTCTTAATTTAACCATAGCAACCCCCAACCCCCCAAATGGTAGTGCCACTGTTGCTGACACACCTACAACTTTACAGAAAAGAATGGACTTCACCAAAGCTTTCTCTTTTTCTTTTCCCAATGTTTATATATATATATATATATCACACAGCGTAATAATTTATAAACCTGGTAAATAATTACTGATGACACAGGGTAACAGGGGGACTGTGGCTCTTGCCAGTTTTTCTCTCTTAAGACAGAATGGATTTACAACCTGGTCCCCTACGATAAGCCAAGCATGGACTAGCCCTGAACTTGTATCTGCCTGCCACATGTGCCTGAGGCAAGGAAGGAGCTGCCTTGTCCCACTCAGAGAGTTCGAAGTTCTTGGAGTACCGTACAACGGGCAGAGCTCCAGCTTTCCCGGCCTTCAAGAGGCTGACGGGCAGGAGCTAGCTATACTACGCCGGGAAAGACAGGAGCGCTAGCGGTCAGCTTGTCGCCGGTCTGTGCTGGGAGAGGCGGCCGCCGCCTGTTGATACCCCTGCGGCGTGCACGCTGGGGGTCCCGTGTGTAATGGATACGCTGTTGTCACACCCACAAGAAAAAAAAAATGTTTAGTTTAAACCTTAAAAAATGCTGATATAAAGTGTCTACTGCGTCTGGGAAATTAGTGTAGTGTTGTGAAAATCTGGATACATCGATAGAGTATTTTGCCGATTTCGTGTTCTTCTGATTTTGTTGGTTTCGTGTTGACGTTGCTTTTGAAGGTTGTTCAAAATTGAGGGATGTGTTACGTAAATCAAAACGTGTGGATACGTCTAAATTGCCCTCGAATTGTGAGTAGGGTACGATGCTGTACAGCAGCAAGTTTGTTATAAAACACTTTAAAGAAAGTTGTGTTTACAAAGTGAACTTGTCAGATACTTGATTTCTCTTCTCTTCGTGAAAAAAGTGCTTCTTCAAAGAAAAAGTGCGTGTTCATATTCTTTAATTAGAGTTTGATGATCAGTGTGGAAAAAGAATAGAAATATTAAACCTTTAGGGTGCTTATATCAGGCAAAATTTTGTTAACAGCGAAAACTAATTAATCGTGTGAGACGTTTTCGGTAGCTACACGTTTCTTCTCTTAGTCTAAATTAGTAAAGGTTTCTATTTGTGGCACAGCGTGAATTGGTGCCAGAGGTTTATTTCCGCTGGGGTTTTTTTTTTTTTAACTCCACACCAAGTTTGCGTACGTGTGTGAGCCTCTGTTGGACTTTTCCTCCCTTATTTATTTAATTGCTTTGGCAAGTTAAGATTGTGCTTGCACGTTTAGGTGACAAGCGATACAACACCCAGATTGTAAGGAGAATTTTTTGTTTTTTTTGCGCACAGTGGCATTTTTTTGGGAAGTAAAATAATTGGTGTAATTAGCCTGTCCTCTCTGTTTCCCTTTGCCGACATTCAACAGAGGGGAAAAAAACTGAGTAGTCCAACGTTTTGTTGTGTGTGCTTCAAGAAAGTTAAGTGAAAACACATGTTTGTCTGTTTACGTAAAGGCTCAAGTCACAAGTCACCGATACCCAACATAAAAAAAATTGCTCTAGAAGTTTACGTCTACGTGGATTTGTGAGGGAATCCAGACAAAAGTGCCTACAGTACTACTTTGCTAATGCTTTGAGTCGAATTGAGGTGCCGGATATCAGCTACCGATATTTCACCAGAGTTTCACCAATATTTAGCTCTAGTAACGTTGCCGACGTGTTTGGTAAAACTTCAGCCAAACCTCTTCTGTCTGCGGCTTCAGGAGACACCAGAAGCAATCGACCAGATTTTATCCGAGGCGGAATTTCTCTGAACGGCAGTGGGCAGTTCTACCCGGCGTCCGGCCGCTAGGCCTTCAACCAAACCACGTGTTCGGCGTTCCTCCCGCGTGCATTCACTCCTGCTCCCTCCATAGATTTGATTTGGTGTACGACATCCCACTGGTGGCAAGCTGTCTCGCCGGTCTGACCGCCGAGTTCAACGTCAAGACGTGTTCTGCATCGGCAATTTTCAACTCTTTGGGGCCCAGCTGGCGCTGTCTCTTTTCAAGCTGCGTTTACAAGTGTTCCAATAAGCGAGCACGTGTGAATCTGTACGTTTGACCTATGTACTTAGAACAACAAGGGTGAAAACCGAAACGAGTTGTCTCGAAGTTGGCACTGTTTCTTATACGTTGCATTTCAAGTTTACAAAACGAGTCTTCCAGTAGCGATTGCGAGTTATCTGTACGTTTGACCCTACTACTCACCTCGAAGTATTATAATAACAGTAAACGACGATATATTAGCAGTACCACGAGTTTGAGCTTAGGCGGCACCTTTTAAATATTGGGCTATCGTAATTGACGAAGCTTGCCTCGAAGTATTATAATTGCGAAAACGACGATATTTAAATACTGGGCTGTCGTATTTTTTTTTTGGATGTCATTAGTTATCACAATAAACTACATAGTTATTGGAATTGGTGCGTCATAAATGAAATACCCTACTTTTTGTGCATGGGGGGTCATATTGTTTAGGAATACCCTTTTAGACCGTTAAAGTGACCCAGAAGTGTTACGAATATATACCGTTTGCGATGTCCCTAAGTTTTTTTAACGACACGTCAACAATGAGGAAATAAATCGAACTGTTTTCAGCATCTAGGCAAACCAAACACAGCAGCTAAACGGAAGCAAATACTATATCATACTTGCAATACTTGCAGATATCCAATCACGTCAAACGAAACGGGGATATCACCGAATACTTGAGTATACTTGAATATTTACCTCCAAAGCCAGTTACAAGAAGCAACTGAAAATACCACTGATCGCAGCCAATATATTTCATCAATCATGCAACAAAAAAAAAGTGCGTGTTCGTCAGCCACCCTACCACTTTCACTGCAGAAGTCGCGTCGTGTCCCAACCTTGCCCTGAATAGCGACAGCAGTTGGTCATCGGTGCAGTAGTGGAGTTTCTCGCCATTTTTTTTCGTACTTTTTTTTTGTTTTCTAAATTGGCTGCGGTCCATTATTCACGACGACATACTTAGTTAAACGGAACCGGTTCGCTGCGTCGAAGCCATTTCTGTGGATTTATCGTTCAGGACGACGATCCTGTCAATCAGCGGCTATGATCTTTCACCACGAGGGTGACCAAAAAGTAGATTGCTGAGCCGCCACCTTCCCTAAGGTGCTTTGACGATCGCCCACCCCCGCCTAGCGGATCCTGGCCCCTCTCTTCCTGGCAAGATGATCGCCGTCGAATTTACCAATGTAAGTACAAATTACTCGTGTTAACAGCTTCATCCTTATTAGCTTGCAATTTGGTCCATGTCGATAATACTGTCAGCTCTTACAGAATTTAGAAACATTGATATTAGGCTGCAACGGACTTCTTGGCAATGGTACTAATTTTAATGAAAGGAAGTTGGGGGG
>JAHWFP010268503.1:0-22179 GCA_023313725.1 Lithobius niger
TTTTCCTCCCCCTCACTTTTCCATATAATTCCTGCTTTCCGACTTTCTTTTCTTCTTCGTTTATTCCCCTTCCCCCACTGCCATCCCCGCAACTTTTGCTTTTTCTTCTGTTTGTTCACTTAAAATATTGGTTTTTTTTTTAAATAGATCATTAAAAATTGAAAGTATTTAGCTGTGTAAATTAATTTTATTTCGTTCTTTACAGTGTGCCTTTTTCGAAACTGTTTAATTGCAATTACTAAATAGTCCTGTGATAATTTGGTTTGTTTGCTCTGATAGTCTTCTGCTTGTTACATTTAGTCTGAAAGGGACGTGCGTAAACTTTTAGCAGCCAACTTTTAATGTTTTTAATCAAGTATGTAGACAAAATGTTTACTTCCCCTAACTGATAAATTGTTATTCATATTCATGTCAAGCCAAGCTGTAAATTCCATAAACTTAACCATAACTGGTCACAATACCGGGGTCCGTAATCAGAAAATATTGTATACAAGTAGCACCATCTGACAGTACTTCCTTCACACATATTACAATACTTCATTTCTCCTGTTCTGCAAGGAAAACAGCTCCAGTCAAAAACTAAATTTATTCTGAACCACCTGAGCGTGGACCGAACCATTCCTTTGCCATAGGCCAAGAAAGTCTGCTGAGATTTTGCACCCGGGAAATCAGGATGATCCATCATGATCAAGAGCCCAGGAGTTGCTGGTTTGCAGAGCTGGCATGTTTCATACAAACGAATGAACTTTGTAACGGGTTTCCTCATCACAGCTCATTCAATGCAGTCCTGCAGACATTTCTATACTTTGGATGGATCATTGAGTTCTTCAAGAATCACATTATTGATTGCAGCAATGACGTGTGGGAACAGAGATTAGGATCACGTGCATGGAAACACGAGTGACCCACATTTGCAGTTGTCATGTTATGTGAGGTATACAACCGACCTAAAATCCCCAGCATGCAAACAGAACTTCACGAATTCGAGAGTGTCTGCATTCTCAGATGCCTGTAAATTTACCTTGCATGCTATGTATACATGCAGTTCAACATGATGACACTTGGAAGAGGAATCAGTCGTGGACTTCGGCGCAAGTCAGCTCGAGATGCTATCTGCAATTGGGTAATTAACTTGTTTCCAGTAGCAGTTCATCAACTGCGCTTTCTGTAATTTGAGTATCCCCCATACTAGTCTTCCACTTGTGGAATATGCGTTTGCCACGAACAGTCTGCATTAACACGGATCATGGCACCCATTTCAAGTTTACTCCGAGAAGTGATACGTTTGCTTCAGACACCCTACAGACATCAAACCCCACCAGAACAAGATCCTGTGCTGCAATGTGCTGAGACCACAAGCAGCCAAATAATGCCAAACTTGTAGACGGGGTAAGAGAACAATGGTTGGAAAGATCTGGAAAACCCAAGGTAAAATATCTGTCCTTAAGCTGTCGAACAGCTTAATGTGGAAGTCTGGAAACCTATAAGATTCTACCAAGCCCAAAAATCTGCAGAACTCCTTAAGGTTGTGAGGCTCAGGAAGTCCCTGATAACTCTAACCATTCGTTGTAGTGGAGTTGATTAACGGGGACTCATTTATTCGTCCCCGTGAACTTACTCCACCTTCTGAACCTACTCCACCTCAGTAATTAACCTTCTGAGTGCAGGATTGCATTTTATTGATGCTTACTGTCAGTTCAACCCTTGCCAATCGTAACAGAACATCACTCAAGTGACACGGGTGCAAGTCAGAGTCATTCATGTTGACTTCTGTATTGTCACAACACACCATCGCCATAAGTTGACTAAAACTCTATACAGTACTGAAAACTTTCTATGGCATCACCGTATGCTCCATTTAGCATGGGCTTCCTAGCTTACCTTGCACTTGATTGACACCGTTTTAGATGCCAAATGCTTTGTGGGTGTGCTTCATTGACGGAATGAGTGAAGTGAGTGAGGGAGGCCCTATCTTTACTCATTTATTTGGCTTTTTGCTTCCTTTGACCATCTATCTATATGTTTGTCTCATAGTTTCGACCAAATGCATGAATTTATTCCAATGAAATTTGATACATATAGTCTTTGAAGTTGTACAGAACAATCTATGCACTTGGTTTTACAATAAAAACATTTTTTCGGAGAGGGGGATAAACAAAACGAGTTTAACTGTAATTTTGAATTGTTCTGACTCTACACGTGGGACTGCATTGACAGAGTCGCACAAAATGTGGTAACAATATTGCAAGAGCTCAGTATAACGCCTTGCCCAGTGGTGTAATTAAGGGTACCTAACCTCATCTAAAGTTAATTACATTGACCAGTTACCTTATTGTAGGTATGGCCCATGAATACATTAAGAGTAAATTGTTTTCTGTATTAACCTTATTTAATTACGATTACTGCAAAGCTAAATGTACCATGTTGTGGGGGTCAAGTCTGCCACAGGAGGGTGCCGTAGGCATAGAGGCTCTTGGAACCTACACTGTCTCCACCTCTAGAGCTCTACAGGAAATAGCTCAGGGTATAAAAAGGCCATGCCTTCCAAATGTCTAACTAGTTGAGTCCTGGAGCCCAGACCAGCATCTCCAGCTATGTGTTCCCTCATGCTACAGCATTTTCTTTAGAGGAGCCCCTGAATCACTTCCAACATCTTCAAGGATAAAACTTTGCGGTACAAATAAACCAGAGTTCCATCATCTCTCAGTTGATTTCTTCCTGAGGCCTTGCAGGGGTTGCAATATTCTTTGACATTAAACCTAGCAACATGCAGGCTTACACATGGGTTTATACCAGTTGATCAAATCCAAAACAATGTTTGGCTAATAGCGTTTAATACGTTCATTTGAATGATCATAAACAGAATTATTCAGAATTGAATTGTTACTTTAAAAAGATATGGTAAGCTATTTCATGTTTTTACGAAAATCCAAGATCCATACTGCTATCCTTAAAATGGTCTTTGTCTTGTAACTTTTAAACCATTCGTAAGATAAAACGATAATGGTTATAAATGATAATCATTATTGACTTTAATCATTAAAGTAACTATTTATGTTACGCAAAAATCCAAGTTGCTAGCAAAACAGGAGGAAAAGCCAGTTATGCTGAATTAGTAATATTTATCGCAAATTGGTTACGAGTTTAAAACAGCTATACCGTTTATCACATTAAATACACACTGGTCGTAAGCAACATTTAAAATTAAATCTTTTGCAAGTAAGGTCTACTTCAAGTAACGGCAACCTTTTTTTTTCACCCAAATTGAACATTTAAATAGTAAACCGTAATACCACACTTTGTTGGAGCTGGGAGGGGGCTACACAGCAAGCTGTACTGTCAATGGTTAATTTCTGGTTAATTTTCGTGAACTGTGACTTACGAATAGCGAGGGCCATTTAAACTATTGACGTTAAAAGAAAATCTTTCGATATCCAATGGTCAAGAAATTAAGTTGCCGCTGTGAAGACGCACTTATGAACAGCGAAATTTCCTTTTCTTTCTAAGTGTCATTGTCACATTCATAAGTGCCTTAAATCCTAAAGTTATACGAAAACAAACATAAGCTAGTAAATCTTATGTATGTTTTTAATAATTATGACTTCTTCTACACTTGCATGTATTCATACTTACTTGTCATATGGCTTGTCACCCCACAGATGTGCTGCACTATTCACCAGCCAAGTGCAGTGAGAAGTGAAAATAAATCTGAAGACAGAAGAGACAAAAAATGCGTTCCACCAGGTCTCTCCCCATGCATAATGTGCCACAGCTGATGGAAAGTAGAAACACAGGAGAGCCACAAGCCAGTAATAATATCTGGAAATAAAACACGAATGCAGAATGAGTTGAATGTGTTTTGCTTATCAACTATGAGTCTGCTTGTTAATTTTCAATGCAAAACAACAGTTAAGAACTCTAGTGATATCAGTAACGGCAGCAGTGGTATCAATTTACATTTCACTGTTCGCATTTTAAACTGTTACCCGGTATTTGTTGATCAATTGTGTGAAGAAAATATTACATTTTCTTTAACTGCAGTTAATTGTCTCATGCCGAAGGCTGTTTGCAAGGCGGCAATGGCAATTGTAGGGTCAGTGACGGCCATGGGACAAGGGGGACAATTTGGACTGGGCACAGGGAATTACGGGCCTGTGGAATTTACACTTCAGTTTAGATAATCACGTAAGCTGAGCACCGTTCACCATACCTTTCTCAATTTAGGAAAGTTCACAACGCTAAAGAAGCTAAAAATGATTTTACATTTCCTTCCATAGATGGTGGCTTCTGTCTGTAGCATGTTCCGTCACTATTAAAAGAAAGAAACATCCTAACAGGTAAATTCCCAGAAGGACATGTCAAAAAAGTTATTTAAACTTTCTACCACTATCTTACCGATCTTGGTCACCTAAAAACGAAATACAAATGTATTGGAGGCAACAACAAAGAGAAAAATGAAAAATTTCCACAAAGATTTAGCTTTACTCACATAGTTGTTGTCCCCCATTACATTTTTACTTCGTTTCGTAGGTGACCAAGACCGGCAATATACGGATAGAAAATTACGTAAAGTTTTGACATATCTTTGTTGGAATTGACCTATCAGGAGGCTTCTTTCTTTTTACAATTTCGTCCACCCACAAATTAATTGACTTTACTGTTCAATAGCAATTTGTGCACATTTCAGTCTGGCTGACACTGGATGCGCCGTTTGTAACATTAGTACAGTTTGGTATGTGTAGGTGTGACCCTGTTCTGGCAAATTATGTTTCTCCAATAAGTTTTCTGCATATTTCCCACTGAATTGTTCTTGTGGGTTTGGGGCCGCAGAGAGAGCCCTAACCTGGGACTGTACATTCTGTCTAATGTTAAGTGTAATAATGTAAAATAATGTGCCATAATCTAAAATACAAAATTTCCATGATATAAATTAAACTTTTTCAAGTAATTCCACAAAATTGCTTACTTTCTCTGGAATCGAATGACTGGATCAGCTAAGACGTCACTCAAGTCAATCGTCTTTCCTTTTTCGATGACGTCGGGGTGTTTTTTGCACATCAGCCAACCCATATGAGCAAAAAAGAATCCTCGCTTAGCATTATGGGGGTCTGCATCAGTTTCGGAAAACTTGTGGTGAACTCTGTGATCTCGGCACCAGTCATAGATATCTTTCTGTGGAAGAAAAACACTTAGTTTCGTACAACAGTCACTTTGTCAAAAGTTGTTAGCAGAATTATGTCAAAAGTGCACAGGTCATGACTCATTAAGGGCACTTTCGCAATGGTTAAAAAAAATACTCCTCAAAATCTTCTTCAAGGTAATTAAATCTTCTTCAACCAAATAATTACTTTTCGTGGCTTCAGGAGCACAAATTAAAAGTTAGGCATTCAATGTACTCTATCAGGGAATGGCTAATTAGAAGTGTTCATCATAATGGATGTTACCAATCAACAAGATATTACTAATAAGAGGTTGAGTAACTGAAAATTCTCACGAATCGTCTGCTGTAGGAAGAAATAAGACGAAGCATTCACAATATTAACCTGAATGACAACATTGCTAAGCTTTAGCTTCTATCAAATACTGCAAAAATACTGCAGAAAAAAAACCTGGTGAAAAATTCTGAAAACTGTTTTTACTTAGGTGTACATTAAAATTAGAGGAAATAAATTCAAAAAGAGCATTCTTAGAGGTGTTTGTCTGGGAAGCTTGTACAGCACCTGTCATGTTTATGACCTAGGCGTGGATGGCAGCTTTGTCTTGATGTTATATCTTAAGGTCAGGATTACCCTAATATTTTAAAACCATTATGTTTCTACCTACGGATCGAACAGAATCAAGGTAAATGTTTAAAGAAAGGTTTACTGAGATATACAGGGTGTCCCAAAAGTCCGAGAACACCCTCACAACTTTTTAAGGGGTTGAAAGAAAATAGTGAAACTCTGGCAATATAAGTTTGGTTAAATGATCTACCTTTTCGTACAACCGGCATTATGCCATCCCCCCTTGGGGGCCTAGGGGCCCCAACTCAGAAATTTTCAATGGAATGGGGGGTAAAGGCGAGGGGGTATGTCTAAGTCGTCGTAAAGGGACGTAGGTGGCAGCAAAATGCTTCGTTCAATTTAGTTGGTTCACACCTACAACGTCTTTTGTGGTTTGAAACCCAGAGTCTAAACCTTAGTGCCCCCCCTGTTTCGAAGAGGGGGGGAAGGGGGGCACTGAGGCCCATCTGGGATGTATAAGTAAGACATAGGGATGTAGAGAAAATTCCTAATGTTTGACAGGCTGCCATTTTGGATGGGCTCATCGTATCGAATCTATCGTTGTGGCAATTTACTCGCCTTATAAAGACCTTTCAAATAAGGTATGTCTTTACCCCTCATTCCATTGAAAATTTTTGAGTTCTGGCCCCTGCCCCCCCCCCCCCCCCCCCAAAGGAGGGGGGCTGGCGTAATGCCGGTTGTACGAAAAGGTAGATCCTTTCACCAAACTTACATTGCCAAAGTTTCACTATTTTCTTTCAACCCCCTTAAAAAGTTGTGAGGGTGTTCTCGGACTTTTGGAACACCCTGTATGTGAAAGTTGGAATTTTCGTTAAGGAGTTTGTTACATTTTTTTTTCACATGTGCTACTTTCGTCTTCATAACCTAGCTGTGAATACCAACGTACTCTTAGAGGTATATCTTATTATCATATTTAGACACATATTTATATGCATCAGATACAATACGAGATGAAGTATCCGTCCTAAAAGGATCGTAAAGGGAATTTTGCCTTTTGAGAATCAGACATGGAATAACGTGAAGATGTGTCAAGAAACAATCAATATTTGGCAGAGCTAGTAGAAATGTGAGTCATTTTGCCAATGTATAATGTGAAAAAAAAAAAAAGAACTAATTGCCTTAATATGAGCAATGCACGAGCACTGGGTGTAAAGCATCCCAGGACGACCTTCTTTGGAAATTTGCTAAAACATATTTTAATCTAGAATAGAATGAAACCCACAATATGACAATGCAGGGCTAAATCCAAACAATGAATCCAAACATTCTCAGCTATGTGCGCTTACATAACAATTACCAGTAAACCATTATTGTTATCAACAGACCAACACTATCGTTATAATTTGCATGGAAAACCACAAAATAATGTACTACCTTTTTTTGGGACTAGTCTATCCACCCAAAACCTAAACTGGTAGAAAAACCCGGTAAGTTTCAAAAAATGGTCGGCCTTTGAAGGTAGTGATATCATTCCACCAGGGAAAGACCGCCAAGGTTAATCCTATTAGCCAAGTTAATCGCACATACTAATAGTTCGAAAGTTAAATGAAAACTAGAAGATTGCTACTAGATGTAGCAATCTTCAAGTTTTCATTTAACGTCCAAAGCATTATTCGGTGCGATTAACTTGGCTAATAGGATTAACCTTGGCGGCCTTTCCCTGGTGGAATGATATCACTACCTTCAAAGGCCGACCGTTTTTTGAAACTTGGCGGGTTTTCCTACCAGTTTTGGTTTTGGGTGGATATCACAACTTTCATAGGACTGTGAACGTACATAAGGTTACACCGTCTTGTAAAGATGCTTCAATCCCATATTTGCACACACTGGCTAACAATCGCTGCTTTCATTCGCTTCGCTCACCCAATCAGCACATCCCCTTCAGTTGTTTTATTTATCCCTGCACCTTCCCCTCAATTTTTCAAGATATCGTTGACATTTAGTCATGCAGAAACCCCCGAAGGTCAAAGGGTTCAAAGGGTTTAACGAGCGTTAACCACTCCTGGTCATCTGCCCGCAGCCCAAAGGCCCTGTCTGCAACAGCCAGATTCCCAGGCGGTCACCCACCCAAGTATCAATCCAGCCCAATGCTGCTTAACTTCGGGGATCTGACGAGAAACGGTGTTTCCAGAACTGCAAGGCCCCCGAAGGTCGCTGTGACTAAAACAGCAGAACGCGATGCATTTTATATGTGGGTTATTAACAAATAACACATTAGCTCGTGTATGCTCGTATTGTTGCGTAACCATCATCTAACGTGCATCCCTTTATTCTTACGCAATCCATGGCGACGTTAATGTTTCTGTATTTTGTCCTTCATTGCAGTTTAGTTTTTAGTTCGTCCAGGCTTTTACAATAAATCTAAGGACCAGCTTGATTGTTCAAGACATTGTTGCTTAAAATCTTTGGTTGCAACTTGGAAACGAAACGAAATTTAAATTCGCCAGTGGCGAATTTCAAAACCCTCCCACGCATTTGTCCCTACAACCCCCAAACCAACAAAAGGACCATCCTCAGATCACCATGCATCCGTGTGCAAAAGTTCAGGTACGTAGGCCTTCTCAATTTTGCGCTGGCCATGAGCAAAAAGTCTACGGGATTTAACATGGGAAAAGTCTTATTAGCTAGCTAGCTAGCTAGACAGTAACATAAAAACAACATTTTTCTCTATGATTGGTGGACACTCATCCTTTAAATTTTAGTTTTTCTTAATCTCTGACCCTTCCCCTTACATTTTTCACAATTTGAAACATTTCTGTCGCATTGGGATTTATCCTCAACATGCCAAAATATGCTTTCAGTTGCTTACAGTTACAATGTCTGCTAATGAGTCGCCTTTTTATCATTAACAATGAATTTTTAACAATCTGATGTCTACAATGGGATGATCTACTGTTACTTGGCGGCGACACACTAGCATGTGTCTAGATTATCCAATGCATTTAAAAGTCTGAGACTTTTGAACTGTAGGTTTGTACTGGAGGTACAATATTTTTTACAAGTCTTTAATTTGAAGATTCATTTATGAAGCAAAGTTTTCTTAGTTGTCTATTTAGCTTACTTGAAACGTCATAGCATTCGTTAAAGCAAGGTATATCCGTAGAGGTAATCTTGCATTATACGACCGATGGCACCACAGCCGATGTGATCCACATGTGACTGAAAAGCCACCGACGTAATATAAATAAATAGCTGCAACGAAAAAAATTACAAATAAATTCACGTAAAAGGAATTCGATGATCCCAAAACTTTGCACTTCATTGATAAACAACACAGACAGGCCATTTCTCCAACATAGATTTTTCTACATGACCTCATGACTAACGCAATAAAGGATTTTTAATGTCATATTTTTCCTACTAACCTGTGGCATAGATTAGAAAGTTAACTAGATATACCGTCTTACTTCTTCCCGTCCTACGCGGAGCTCTGGCAGTAGTTGCGGCTACTAATACCTCTGCTAATGCTTTGCCTTCCGCTGCTTCGAAAGCAAAAGCATTAGCAGAGGTATTAGTAGCCGTAACTACCGCCAAAGCTCCGCGTACGACGGGAAGAAATGAGATGGTACATCTAGTTAACTTTCTAATCAATGCATGTGGTTACGTTTCACTACACCAACAGATTCCAATAGCAAGGGTCAAGTGTTTAGTTAAAATACAAGCTAGAAAACCCAAATGCACTAGAGACAGTTATCTTCAAACCTAGAGGGGTCGGGCCGACATTTAATCGGTGTTAGTATCGAATCGGAAGTGTCACCCAAAATGAATGTTAATACCAATACTGCGTTATGGTCTAGTGCAGGATAGAGAATCCTATAAAAAAAAATGTCGATAACTGTAGAAACAAGCAGGATAAAAATATGGACGCTAATATATCTTTAGGGTGTAAATCTTTACATTTTATACATGTAAAGCTTCTTCTAACTTGTAGATTTATACGTCAAATTTTCTAAATGATAACGTCAACAAAATTAGGAGTTACCAAATGCTCCAAATTAGCGGATGTCTAATATGCCTTTACTTTAAATAGTGTTAGGTTATTAGGTCATAGATCATTTGGATAATTAATATTATGGTAAAATCCACCCATATTAGTCAGTGGAGAAGTGTTAGCGACGTGACCAAAACCTGCTTACTACTGATCTATCTGTATTCATCCGCGAGCTCCAACTCAAACAATGATGCAGAAATAGCATAACAATTCATTCGCACGAATATAATGCTAATAATTTCACATTTTTTAGTCGGTGTTATTTCTTTATTAATACACTTATTGTTCAATGGTTAATAGTGTGTGTGTTAATAGTGTGTGTGTGTGTGTGTGGGCCTTAGGGCTTCGGGCAGATGACCAGGAGTGGTTAACACTCGTTAAACCCTTTAACCCTTTAAGTGTGTGTGTTAGTGTGTGTTAGGGCCTTAGGGCTTCGTCGGGCAGATGACCGGGTGCGGTAAACGCTCGTTAAAACCCTTTGACCCTTTGAGTGTGTGTTATTTCTGCATTAAGAAATTTTATTAAATAGGAATATTTTCTCTCTTTCAAAAATGTTCCTGAAAAGAGTTGGTTTGGCCTTCAAAAAGACCGTTTTAAAGGAGCCTTAATAGCAGGTTATGTATGGATGTGGGAGAGGGGGAACAAACTGTAACGAATGTCATACTTCAATCCTTACGTGGTGCTTTCAAGCCAAAGTTGTCAAACTTTCCGAAACTCATCATAGTCAAGCCTGTTCAAACACTGATTTCGTGTGGCCAGCATTAACGCACGTTTCCTCCAATAATGAATGTCATTCTCTCCTCCCCCCCCCCCCCCCCTCCGCCCTAAAAAAACAGTCTATCGTCTCGTTCACTGGCCAGGCCAGGTTAGCCAAGCTGTGACGCTGACGTTTACGCAAAGTAAACTGCAAATCCGGAGTGATTCGTCTCATTGTCATCCAGAATGTTGTCGTCCAGAATGTTGGTCCAGAATCGTATTGTTCACGGCACGTGTCACTTTCAACAGGTGCAATGTCGTCATTTCGACAAAAATTATGAACTATTCCGAATCTCTGAAAGGGTAAATTCGTCGCATTTTTACGTACGTGTGTCTGTACATCGCGGCAAGGCTGTCGATTGAATAACGCTTGTGATCGTACCGTGTTTTCAATTAATGCACACAGTTCACGGTTCGACAATATCGTAAAATCAACAGCATTATTGCAGGCAAGCCTACATGTCAGCTTTACGTTAACTCTTCGTTGATAGTTTTTCTTCCTCCACACAATGGTATGAAGCGTTATGCGTTGTTCGGATTTCGTTTGCGTGGCGCAGTCAAACACCCAACACTTACTTTGATCTCGGTTTTGCAACGATAGAAAGCAGTTTCGGACATGCCGCCCAGCATTCTTTTGCTAAAATTGCTGGAAATGAATTATTTTTTGGGAAGCCCTCCTTCTAGACAGACCCCTAGCTGAATTGTGGGACCTCATTTTCAATTTTTTTTATATATATTTTGCTCTCATCCCCTGCCAACAAATTTTGTAACAACTAACAAGCTCATCTGCACACATTACATTTAAAAGGTTTTTCACTTCCATGCGTATCTCATAAACGAGATCCAACGACATGTTCATTCATGAAACCCAAATGAATCCGATTAATTGCAATTTCGTAAAAAGATAACAGCGCACTAGCCAAAAGACGAAAAATCGTGCATACACACATTACATTTCAATAGTTTCATTCTACTGTGCGAATTTCGTAACTGATCAGACATGGTGGTTATTCATCAAATCCACAAAAGCCTAGGCTAGATATGAACGAAAACAGCATTTTATTGCTAAATTTTTTTTAAAGAAAATCACACGATGCTACCCCGGCGCCATCTGTTAATTGTCTTTTATATCGTTAAATCCTGCAGCAAGCGAAGGAATGCACAAACCATGAACAAACAAATATTATCAAGATAGTAAACATTAGCTAAGCCTACGTAAATTAACCTAAGAAAATATGTTAAGTTTTCAAGCGCCAGTGAATAATCTGTAACGGTTAACGATATAATTGATAACAGATGGCGCCACTGTACAGTCGTATAATTTTTCCATTCGTATAAATGTGTAATAAATCCGCTTTTGCAACGCTTAAAACGACTGCACAAAGTTCACGTTTTCAGGTAAAGATTTGGCCCATATCGCTCACATCTTCCCCAGTTTGTGAGAATGTTAGAGATTTGATCGTCTTGGCCACGAGAGGTTATAATCGTTGAGTCTGTAACTTAAGCGCCTTCCCGCAAAATTCTCATTTATAAGGCGTTTTGTCGAAGATTGTATAAGCACACTGTTCTGAAATTACACGTTAAACGTGGCTTTAAAGCACATCTAATGACCAAAAACCATGAACAGGGCAAATTTATCAAAAACGTAAACGTTAGCTAAGCCTGCGTAAATTAATCTGAGAGAATCCAATACGTTCTCAATCACCGGTGAACAATGCTAAAAGTTAATGACACAAAATGACAACAGATGGCGCCACGGTATTATGCGATATTTGTTTCGCGTTCATGAACACGCAACGTTTTATGCTCGAAACGATAGCTTAAAGTGGCACTATCACCGATTGAAAGCAGACGAAATCTGACAACATCTAGCGCTATGTAGTACCATCTAGCGTTTGCTTGCACCAAGCGAAGGAATGCATAACGGCATTTCTCTTAACGAAACAAACAAGCCACGACACCCTTAATTACTGACTGAACATTTGGTTCGACTTCGTGCACCTGGAAGCAAGCTGTGCAGGTTAACAATAAAACTGCCGCTAGACGGCGCCAGGGTATTTTCGTTCGCATTTCAATCGGTGATAGTGCCACTTTAATGTCCACGTTTTCAGGTAAAAATCTGGCCCCGATTCCTCAAATTTGGCGTGGTTAACATCAATTGTGATTACAGATTTGGTTATCTTGGCCAAATCGACCTTTCAAACGTGAAACGAAGTATCGATATTGCTCGGTTGAAGCGTGACCTAGACATGAGCGGAATCAATCTCGCGCTACAAAAACTCGGTGAACCTGGTCTGAACCTGGTACTCAGGGCGTTTCCTCATCCTTGCCCACGGACCACCAGCCACCCGTGTCTGCTCTTGCAACTTCAGCTAATCTCTCGGACGGAGCTACCCTCTTACCCGTACCGCCATTATTGCTGGATACATCTAGTGCCCCGATCTCACAATTCTTAGATCTACTGGGAAGCACAGTGACTGGTAGTCTCAAAGCCTTGGAGAAGAAAATTGAGGATTTATTTGTTCACCAGGTAGCCATGCTCTCTAATATCTGTTCAAATATTAAGAATACCCTTGAACCACAGGCAAGGTCTTCCACAGGGACATCCGGAGTTGATCACTGCGATAAATACACATCTGTAAATACGCCGTGCAATTTGAAGCCAAATCTGTCCTTTGAAGTGAAAAGCTTATTGTCTTCCAATGCAGATGGTCTACCCGAACTCCAATCGTCTCATGTGTCTCTTATATCAACGGCTATCTCTGCTCAGCCTTGTTCAGGGGCCCGTGTGAAACCAGGAACAAACTTCATTCTACCATCTTCTATCACAGTTCGTCAACTGCCTAAATATAAACATCAACTGCCACGTTCCACAAAAAAATAGGGCTGTAATTGGTCAGCCCCCTTCGAGCGCTAACCGTGATATTATTGCACGCCTTGACAAATACAACCCAACCAGTGGCAAACAAAAATCCATTGAAAACCCTCACAGTGCTAACAATAATGCCAAGTCCGCCACCTGGACCTACCCCGGCTGCACCGTCCAGCAAATCCCAAGTAGATTGAACTCGATCCTCAAAATGTACACGTTGTGCTTTGTGCGGGATCCAATAACATTAACATTGACCACCAGGAAACCATCGTTGAAAATCTTGCCAAAACTGCCATTGAGGTACGCAATATTAGACCCTTGTCCAGAGTCTCCTTCATTGGACTTTTTCCACGTTTGAACGACCTTAACACCGATGCTGATCGTAAGGTTATCTGTGTCAATTCCCTTCTCCGTACACGCTGCATCCACGAAAATTAGAATTTTATCTCGATGGACCATCATATTTTTTCGAACAGATTTTAATGGCTCGGGAAGGCGTGCACCTGACCAGTATGGGAAAGACAAAACTTTCTGAAGAAATTCTCCATATTGCGGCCGATCGAAATCCACTTGTTTATTGATGATCCATTGGAAAACTATTGAATTTAAATGGGAACTGTAATCTGTCTTTTTTACCAAATCCTCTCGCTCCCAACCCCATTTTGCCTCTACGCCGTTGCTGCACACCTTTCTTCGTTCGTCCACCATTGAGTACCACTACTTATTATTTTCGTTCGAAACGATCTGCGCATAACCTGAACTGCTGTCTCCTTAACGCTCGTAGCCTACTTGCTAAACTCCAAATACTTTTGTCATCAAACACATTTGAATTGATTTTTGTGACCGAGACTTGGCTTAACAACACAATTCCAGATGCCTTAATACTTAATGGTCGTCCCTTTGATATCATTCGCCGGGATCGTGGCTCCCATGCGGGTGGAACTGCTCTAATTTACCGTAAGGATATTTGTCTCTTTTTGTGCAGCTCTGCAGACGATGTTGAATCATTTGCTGTGAAGATCCCCAAATCTAAATTAAACTTCATTCTGTCATATATTCCACATGGTCATGATGTTGTTACACTTTCCAAGACTGCTACTTACATTAAGTCTGCATTGGTGCAGGATTGTACAAATATTGTCCTTGGTGACCTTAATCTTCCAACCGCCAACTGGAATACTTTTTCCTCCACTGATTATATTCACAATACCTTCCTGGATGACATATCTGACTGTGGTTTTGCTCAATTGGTCACGCAGCCTACTCGTGGTCAAAATATCCTTGATGTTATCCTCACCGATGATGAAAGGGTCGTTTACGACGTCGATGTTGTCTAGCCACTTGGTACTAGTGACCATAATATGGTTGCTTTCAAGCTACACCATGGCGTCTCTCTCCAGGTCGAACGCCATACAAAACTAACTGACTTCAATAGGTTGCGTGAAACTCTGAACCGTGTTGATTGGATTTCTGAACTTAGTGACCTAACTGATGTAAACCACACTTGGAACCATTTCTTGTCTATTCTGCACAACTGCACCGACCTTTGCACACGCACGTCCTCCCGTCGTTTGGTCCTGCGAGGGGTACACTCCAAGGAGCTTTCTCATCTTCGAACAAAAAAACTTGCTGCGTGGAAGCGTCTGCATGTAAACAGGACTGATTCCAATCGCCAGACATTTTCATCCCTTCAAAAATCCTACTCTCGCTGTATTAGGAATCTTGCCATCAAGCAGGAAAAACAGGTCCTTGGTACAGCCAACCATTCTTCTCTTTTTCGTTTTTATCGCCTTAAATCAAAGTCTCCTAGTACTCTTCCGCCTCTCACGTACTTGGAAATATACTTACTTCTCCTGTCGATAAAGCTGAAGCGTTCAACACTCAGTTTTCCAGTCATGGTATTTTGGATGATGGCTCCATGCCTTCACCAATTGCCTCCAACACCTTGCAGGCACCAGCGGTCTGTACCGATGTTATCTTTCAATTGGTGGACATCTGTGCAGCTCTTCGTAGGCTAAAAGCCAGCCACTTCGTCGACCCAGCGGGTTTTTCCTCTTTCTTTTACCAAAAAAATGGCGACCAAATTGCACCAGGCCTTCACATCATTTTTTCACTTTCCTTCTCCACAGGTGTTCTTCCACACCTCTGGTCCACTGCATCTGCTGTCCCTATATTTAAAAAGGGTAACGCTTCTGATCCCAAAAATTACCGACCAATATCCCTAACTGTGGTTACCTGCAAAATTATGGAATCCATGATTCGGGACACTATGATGTTTCATATAAATGCTTTGCACCTCATTCATCCTGACCAGTACGGTTTTTTGCCTGGTCGATCGGCGGTACATCAACTGCTCTTGGCCATTGAGAAATGGTCCGAGGCACTTGATCTCGGCATTCCCACTCACGTCATACTTTTCGACTTTAAAAAAGCTTTTGAATCTGTCATCCATTCAAAATTATTATCTAAACTTTACTCAATTGGTTTCCAAGGACGTTTGCTGTCTTGGATCACTGCATTCTTGGTTGGGCGTACTCAGCGCGTCATCGTTGAGGGAGAATTTTCCTCACCTAGAAACTTAATCAGTGGTGTGCCTCAGGGTTCCGTATTGGGGCCACTCCTATTCATCATTTTTCTTAATGATCTGACCATTCATGAAAGTACTGTTTCCCAAGAAAAATATGCAGATGACCTCAAACTTCACTCCCCATTCGTCATGCCAGCTGATGCATCTTACCTCCAATCCTACACAAACTCAGTCCTCTCTTGGTCATTGAAATGGCAGCTCCCTCTTTCATTTGACAAATGCCACTGTTTTTTCCATTGGCAAAACTCCAAACCGCCTACATTACTTTTTAGATGACTCCCCTCTTACAGAAACTGTTGATTGCATCCACGATCTTGGCGTCTGGTTTCAACATGACCTTAAATTTACTACGAATTGTGTTTCCATTGCTGCTGCAGCAACCCGTCGATCAGCCATGGTGCGTCGCTGTTTTAATTCTGGAAATCGTACTACTGGTCTTTGGGCTTTCAAGGTATTCGTCCGACCTCTCGTTGAGTATGCAAGTCAGGTCTGGTCGCCAAATCTCCTTGCTGACATTGACCGGATTGAATCTGTTCAAAGGAAACACACTAAATCGTTGCCAGGCATGCGTTCTCTTCCTTACAATCAACGACTCCATCGTTTGAGAGCCGATCTGATCTTAACCTATAAGATTATACACTCCATGTTACCATTCGAACTCCCACTTTTTGATTTTAGCCCTAACTCCAGGACTCGTGGTAACTGTAACAAACTTTTTCTTCCCCGTTTTCATTTAAATTCCCGGAGGTCGTCCTTCGCTCTTAGAGTGGTTCCTATTTGGAACTCTCTCAACAATGAAACTGTTTTAGCCCCATCGCTTGTCTCCTTCAAAAAGCGCTTAACCACTTCCACCCTTCACCCGCTCCTTCGTCGCCCTGAACATTCTATTTGGAACCCATAATTTTCCAGTTACCTATACCATCTTCTTCTTCTTCGTTTTCCTTGGGTCTGCTGTTAGCGGTTCGATAGGCGATCCCTTGCACTTCCCTGTCGCTCCACGAGCGAAATAAAATTTATAAATTTATTAAAAAGCTTTCCCGCAAAATTTACATTTGCGTTTTGACGTTTTGTCGAAACACAGCTCTGGAATTACGCCTAAGACGTGACTTTAACGCGCATCTGCGGACTTCAGTAACGAGAATGATTAGTTACTAAATGAAAACCTTCATTGCAGTCTTTCCTTATTTTCGTAATGGTTTGCTGGGAAGATCAATCTACGATTCAGACAGCAATGCAGCCGGGTGCTTTCGTGCTACTGAAGTATGTTGGCTTTGGTGCATTCACTTTTTGAGCACTACCTGTGAATAGCCAGTAGCTTACCGGTATAGTACCTGCAAATAGTCAATTACTTACAGGTACTGTACCTGTAAATAGCCAGTTATTTGCAGGTACTGTACCTGTAAATAGCCACTTCCTTTAATTAAAGCCCAACGAAATTAATTTATTTTTAATTCAGGGTACTTATTTCATAAACAGGGTAACCACATCGCATTAATTAAAGCCCAACGAAATTAATTTATTTTCAATTCAGAGTACTTATTTAATAAACAGGGTAGCCACATCGCATTAATTAAAGTCCAACGAAATTATTAAGTTTTAATTCACGGTACTTACCCCATAAACACGTGGACCACATCGCATCGAAGAGGAACAATTTGAATCCATAGAGTGCGGCAATGTTGAGAGATCCAAGTATTATGACATTCTTCCAGATGATCTCCATTTTGTATGGGGTTTTTGCTTGAGCGGATTTATCATTAGGAAAAGCAGTTCCATTCACTGCTGCCGGATCAGAAGTCTGATTGGAGTTAGGCGCCATTTTTCTTATCTAAAATGGGGGGAAAAAAAGAGGGGGAAGGGAATTAGTATTTTTATTTGAGTAAGAGTTAACGAAGTATATGTATAGTGTGTTTACCTAATTCATGCGGACAGAAATCAGTAAAGTGATACGATTTGAATCGAAAGTCAAAGATGCTTTTCAGAGTTATGCGGAACAAAGTAAATCAATTAACTATTTATGAACAATTAATAGTAAACGTTTCTGACGACTGCTGATGTTAAACGACGAATTTCAAAAATAACGTCAGTCTGGATGAAATTAAATCACTTCTGGATTCTGAATTAAATTACTTAAATTATTCGAATATAAGTGAATTATGTATAAAAAAATACTGATGCAACCCTATTTACGTTGCCTTTTGGATTATATGTCAGACTGAGTGGCCGAGGTCCTACCACTGAGCCATACTTACACGTACATACATACAAACAAACATTTTCCAATCGCCACTGGAGGGGCGCTTATTTGCCGCGCCATATGCATGAAGAAATGGATGTATTAACTTTTTTTTTTACTTATCAGACTACTCCATTGACTAGATTTGGACTTTACTTCAGTACATTTCAAAATAAAAAACCTGACTTCAGATACCTGATTTGTTTTGTTTTGAGACGTGTTATGATGCGATTCTATCTGAACCTGAATTGTAGAAGTAATTACACCCAATTCGTACCAATTCTTCAACAATTCATAGCAATTCGTTGTCATTTCAAATCTATTTCATCCAAATATCTAAATTCCATTTTATTTCCTATATTTTCGTGTGGATGTGCCCAGAATTGCTGAACCATGGTTGAAATGGATGGAATTGGTTAAAACTTTTCCTGAATTGCCTGGAATTGAGGCTGAATCAAGCAGATGTCAACGAACTGGTATTGGTTTATCTGAATGAAAAATGAAAAGCCATTTACTGTTGGTTGGCAGATAAAGTGAAGTATCCGGCAGCGAATTGGATGCTCAATACCAACTACTTGCTCGCAGTTTCATTTCTAATTTAAATTAACTTGTGAATTTAATTTGGAATTGCTACGAATAGAGCTGCTGCTCAGTGGAAATTAACGAGGAATGGAACTGACTTGATTTGTCTTTCACTCGATGTATAGGTACGTAATTATTTGATTTAATGAATGTTCATGAATGTTCGCTGTATTTTTTTTGCAAGACTTTCATAAAAGGTTAGATACAGTATTGGACAATGAAATTTAGACAGTTCAGAAGGGGTAGCTACAAGTCTACATCGATTAATCATGCCTGGTTATGGGAAATGCTTAAACATCACGAAGTTATGAAATACAATAAGCGAATAATAATAACCGCAAAATAAATGCAATACTATATCTCCTATTGCAACTGAAAAAAATAAAATTTGTTGAACAGAGAATGAAGTCAGTCAATCACATAAACTGCAAATATCTATTTATGGAATCTCGATACGCCAAGAATATGTGGTGGTTTGTTCACAGTCTCAGAAAAAACGTATCGTTATGCGTGACAAAACTTATCTTTAAAGTCTTCAATTAACTTTAAAAGTATTCCCTCATATAGTTACAAATATAAATAGAGCAATAGTTTTTTAATTGATTTTGTTTTTAAAGTCGATTTTGCGGTTTTGTTTTAAAGAAATACATTCAAAAAACGTTGAATTTAGGAATAAAAAGCCGTGGAAAGACCAGCCTAGGGGGAAAAAAACCTGGAAAAAAACAGCCAACGGGGAAAAAAACGAAGAGAAAGATTGCCGCGTAAGAAAAGCCCAGGGAAAAAGGAATGGACAAACAGCCGAAGAAAAAAAAAACATGTGAAAATAGCCGAAGTAAAACAATCCGAGGAAAAAACTGAAGAAAGAAAATCAGAAGGAAAAAAACCGTTTCCTAGTGAAATTTCTTACCTAGGTTTGTTAAATATCTTTGTAATGCGTGATGCAGTGGAAACCCGGATTACTGCACTGTGGCTGAGGTTGGCGCTAATGACCTAGTTGTCGACGCGTCATTAAGCTTCAATTCCCCCCCCCCAACCCAACCTATGAAAACAAAACACTGAAGAAAACATTAAACAATATAAGTTTCAATCGGTTTTTCCGTGGCCTTTTTTTTTCATGGCTTCTTTATCCTTTGACTTTTTTCAGACGGCCTTTTTCTTCTGTAGCTTCCAATATTAACTTCTTTGCTTTCCGTAAAGAAGCGAAATTGATTTCAACGAACGCAAGCCCCTATCCCCTTTATATATATATATATATATGTGTGTGTATGTTATGTGTGTGTGTGTATTTGGTTGGTTTGGGGGGGGGGGGATTGCCCAAACCTTTTCCCCCCCCCCCCCCTTCCCCCACCCCCCTTCGGTGATTCCGCCGCTGGTTCCGTCAATAGTTAAAGGTAAAAGGAAAATTAAGCCCAACGTGTCCGGAATTTTCATTTCAGCTTGCATTTTGTTGGTGAATATTAGTTAACGAATTAATGTCATTAAAGCGAAAGCCATCACTATTTTGTCACACCCACGAAGGACTAAAGTGCATTACGGCAATGTTTAAATCGCACCAAGCCTTGTCCTATCTGGACTAAATCATAAAAGCTCAGTCCGGAAATCGTCGCTTCCTTAAACAATCTTTACCTATAGTGCGAGAAATGGACTCGTTGTCCAAGAGTGTCTAACAGCTAAAACGGACTTAACGTCGTAATTATTCATCGTAGCAGTGTATCATTCACACAACCTGCGACAAGAAATACGCATATTCGTCTTTTCTGAAAGCAATATCTTGAAACAATCGAACTTTCGCAGCCATTTACTCCCCGAAGGAAGTAATCCATAAAGGAGAGTAGCACAGAAGCCAACATTCTTTTGTCTAAATTTTATTGTCCAATACTGTACTTACTGAGTATCATCAAGTCAAGCAAACATTGTGAGTGCAATTCAGGCTTGCAATACAACATAGAACAATGCAACAAAGGTGAAAAAGTCCACAAAGACAACATAAAACAAAACAAAGATCAGGTTGTAGAGTGCACTTCGTGATGCCACATTCGACGTTTTTTTCGTTTACTAATAATTTCTTCATAATTTTCAAAGACCAACGCGGTCAAGTATAAAGGACTTCACCAGATAAAAATTGTAAATTAATTGACAAAAAAAATGTAAAAATCTGGTGGTATCGTTTCAAATTCTATTTGACTGTAAGGATAACTCCTGCTGGTGTATAAGTGCTCAAAGCCCATTCGTTTGATGAGTTAAGCACCATAGGACTACTATACTAATCTGCGACCTAGGATGAAGTCAATTCGAGAGATTTTGCGCATTCTTGGATTTTATACCCAATGTACATTTTTAGGTTATCGTATTTTTTAGCATGTGCTATAAGGGTAATAATACCCATAGGAACTGACAGTTGATTAGCAGCTGAAGTGACAGCTGAAGTGGCGTCACACCAGAATTAGGCTACGAACAAAAGAATACTTTGTTCCCATTTTTGATCCTATAAAGTGACGCATTGCAGACTGGTAAAGAGGTCATGTGCTAGTGAAGCTACAGTTGTGGAAATGTTGTGTTCATTCAAATTCCTTCATCTCATCCTCACATTCGCAATATTGCGATTTCATTAACATAATGGCTTTTCTTAAATTAAAGAAATTCAAGTCTGTTTATGACATGAGAGAAAGTAAAAAAAAAAATAGCGAACATTAAAATATAGCCGCGAATAAAACCCAACCAAAATTGTCAGCAAACGTCACAATTTGATACAGGTGTGGGAAGTGTAATAATTAAGCTTCGTGATTATTAAATGGCATACTGAAAAAAAAACAACCAATTGATACTTGTAATAGTTCTATTAATAAAAGAAAACTTCGACAAATTTATGCAGTAAAAGCTATTAATTGGGCCTTGGTTCAAAGTTATCCGCCTCGACTCCGACTTACATGGCCATAGCCAGAAATCCATTTTTTACCCATAACTGAATCCAACCTTGCTAAGTATTCCAGTGTACAGCAGAGAACAATACCGAGAGCAATAATCAGTACAGAATACACAGCTGACTGCCACCAAACCCCAAAGTTCTCTTCATCGAACGTTTTACTTTTTTACCAACTTACAGCGGAAACCAACTTTCTTAAGAACTCCAGTATACCACAGAGAGCAATATAGAGAGCAATAATCAGTACAGAATACACTGCTGACAGCAGCCAAGTCCCAAGTTCTCTTCATCGAACTATTTAACTTTTTTACCCAAAGGACAAACCATCCTTGCTAAATATTCCAGTTGATTGCAGAGAGCACTACTGAGAGTATAAGTATTGCAGCATATTGCAGAGAGCACTACTGAGAGTATAAGTATTCCAGTGTATTGAAGAGAGCAATACTGAG
>JAHWFP010268503.1:22189-34720 GCA_023313725.1 Lithobius niger
ATTCCAGTGTATTGAAGAGAGCAATACTGAGAGTATAATCATTCCAGTTTATTAAAGAGAGCAATACTGAGAGTATAAGGATTTCAGTGTATTGAAGAGAGCAATACTGAGAGTATAAATGTTCCAGTGTATTGAAAAGAGCAAAACTGACAGTATAAGTAGTATTCCAGTGTATTGAAGAGAGCAATACTAAGAGCAATAATTAGTACAGAATACACAGCTGATCGCCGCATGTTACCTAAATTCTCTTCATCGAACTTTATTTACTTTTTTACCCTCAGCAGTGGCTTTGAATGCTGTGGGCTGGTAGCAACCACCCTGGCCTCGAACGGAACCTCCAAGAATAACAACGCACAGTATGATTGAGAAAACTTTCAAGCTTTACACTGACACCAGGCCAAGATACTGTGCAACCCTTTGCATAGTTGTCAACAGTCAGTTACCACGAGATGAAAAGGAACAGTTTGAGAGCAATGAACATACATCACTGTCAACTTTTGTGTGGTGTTACTGTATTTTGGTGACGAAAGGAGTGCCAACACTAACCACTACAACACTAAGTGTTACAATGTTTATTCATAAAGAAAAGAAATGTACTAAGTTTAATTGTGAACTTGTTTACACATATTACACAAAAGTACAATAATACATTTATATAACGAAGGTTATAATTTAATATGTTTCAAAACAAGCCATTGAAATTTGAAAAGAATGAGTAAAAAAAAAATACAAATAAAGACAAAAAAACTACCGTAATATTTTTTCATCAGTTAGCACTCCTTTAAATTCCATTTTTAACCTTCTTTTTTTTTGGCTTCTTTTTTGGCTTTGTTAACTCTCGTTTAACTTTATAAATAGGTTATAAATTTCGTAATTCATTTGGCAGTTTATAAAAATAAAACGAGATTTGGTATGATAATGTCCCTTTTCCATAAGAATTACTCCAAGCTGGCGTTTTTAACCAACAGTTATTATTTCGTACATTCTTATTTAAAAGTGTTTTAGAGCCTGTATTAATAATAATATTCATAATTGGCGTAGCGTAGAGTAGCCTATAACGGACACCACATTGCAAAACGTTGGTTGGTTGGTTGGTTGGTTTCACTTTTGCAGTCTGGGGGGAACCCAAACGAATGGTCGGATTGGAATGAAATTTGCTACATAGCTTGAAACCCCCCCAAAAATATTGTTGAGCTCGAATTTGTCATACAGAAGAAATTACGATTTTTTGAATTTATCGATCTAACACTCACCATTGTAAATTCGGAATCTCGAATAGTTAAGGAATCCCGACGAAGCGTAAACCTTGCTGGCGGTAGTGAAGTGAACTTTAAAAAACATGTCAAATTAAAACAGCGTTGGTTCCTTATACTTAATAACCTTTCCGACGTAACTCAATGAAATAACATTTGAATGTCCAGTAACCACTACAGGAAGATTGCAACCATAAAAAAACAAAATGCTTGGAGGAATTATCTTCGGCATGGTGACAAACGTGGCGTTTACACTAGCATCCGGAATCCCGAATATGAAAGCTAACCATTGTATCATGTCAACGCAATACATATAAAACGAAAGTAACAGCAGACGACGTGTTCATACCACAGCACGAAACAACAATATGCCTGCGTCTAATAGTTTAAAGACTCCTCGTTTCCATGGCGTTGTGTAGTCTTGATCCCGTTGTGTATTAATGAATAGGCCTACCCACAGATGCAGCTGCTACTTATGATATTAAAACGGCACTTAAAAATTAGGCCTAAAAGCTAAAAATTAGGCCGAAAGTATAAAGTAGGCCTGAGAGTTTAACATATTTTGACCTACAATTGTGACGTTTACTGATAATTTATATGGGTTGAGATTATAATAGAGATCGCTGCCGCTGTGCGTGATAGACGTGTGCGTCTCAGTATTTTCGTTGGTGGCGTTGTCAAGGTTTACACCAGCGGCATTATTGTCAACCAGCTGAATCTTTTGAGTATTGTTAAAAACTATCACTACTGATGGTTGTTTGGCTTACAATTAATGTTTTATTATTAACATTTGTAATCTAGGGAATGCACTTTGCACAGCAATAACTGTTGTAAACAATGTAAGAAATATTAGGGGCGGCAGCCCAACCAGTCGTTTCAAATGTGCCGTTTTGTTTTTAGTCGGTGGTAATGGCCCACATCTTTAGTGTGGGAAAATTACAGGTGAAAACCTCTTTAACTCTTGTTGAACCGTCAGCTTTCGTCCTGTTTGGAATGTGGAAAGAAGCGAAAAAAAAAAAACTAAAGCACCAAACAAATTTTTAAAAACTACTTCAAAAAAAATCTAATACAAAAGCTTGCAAATAACAGCAGTATACGTCACACCAAAAGCCACAGAGCCCAAACTTAGCTGAGGGAGTATTTCACCCCGAATTTTTAGTTACATTAACTAATATGGCAAAGTTATTAAAATAAACGCTGAATGTAAATTTGAAATAAAGGTCTGTCCGCTCTACCTGCAATAGGCCCAAAGCCTGTTTCCCAGTAATAATAAAAAAAAAACAGTTGCCTTTACAAGCAGGTCAACTTGAAGTTCTCATTGACTACTGATACTAACTGCAAGAGAGCGAAAAAGACTACGGAAATATAGGGTCAAAGTTATATTTTTTTAAGCTGCATAATACAGTGTGTTAGTACGTGTGAAGGGGAAGGGCATTCAATCTAATGGAAATGGAGAAGTCCACGAAGCGTAGTTGGTGTTTGAAAATGGCAGCCACGGTAACAAAACAACGTCGACAGAAAAAGGAAAGACTGGGACAACTCTGTTGCAGGGAATTACTTATGATATGCCTGAAATTACCACCTTTTGTACATACGTGTAGAAGAAACACTCTGGGTGAACATCTCCAAACTTGTAGACAAGATAAGTAGTAAGGAACAAATCTACGCCCCAAACAGTGAAATCCAAGAGTTCTTTTAAACGATCAATGTAGGACACTCAGTAGAAATGAGTTAAGTAGTTAGTAAAGTATTTAGAAATACACTCTTACATAATATCAAACACAACATTTCACAATTTTGGATTGCCGAGCAAGCCACTTTATGCAAATCACCAATTCTAACAAGTGGAAAAATCAGAGATGAACGTTACTATGGGAAAGTTTCAAAGAAGGAATTTTTGTGTTCACTGACTCTTGTAGGCTAATTTTTACCCATGGCAGATATTTATTCTGATGTGTAGATTTCACATCCATCCTGTAGTGTCGTCGCTTGTGGCACGGCAGGTTAGCAATACTCAGATCCTACATGTTAACCCCATAATTCCATAGCCTTAGGAGCACCATACATGTAACTATTACTATTGACCTATCGCTACTGCCATATGACATGTGACGTGTTGCGTCACATGACATTTGTAAATTTATAAGAAGCCCCGTTATAATTAAAAAATGTCCACTATTTGCTTGCCTACGAAATGTGTTCTGTCGTTGTTTAAGGCTAGGTTAGAACCCACCATGTCTACTGAGGTTAAGAAATCACAGATGGCGACAAGCCGATGCCTTGCTTTAATTTATTTTAAGATTTATTTAATTTCCTGCAACTACAATTTCTGTGCTCCAAATTTGTGGTAAGCTTGGTAAATTTTTCTATTTGACTTTAGAATTAGTACCCAAGTTGGGAATTACTGTAATCTTAAATATTTTCAGACGAATTACTTGAGTGGTGAAACTAAGTGTGGTTCGAATTAATTATAGTTAAGATTTGTACCTTTAAACTAGAACAGGATGTGGCAATTACGTTAATGATGATTAATATGCTACCAATTGCTACCAATTGTGTTAAGTGAAATTTGGTCGTTGTGCATGCTGCGTAGGCCAACAGTGTTGTTTTGAAACCGCTTGAGAGGCGTTAGTAAAATTGTGTTTAAATCCTAGTCAGTTAGTATAAACAAATTTTTTTGTAGGCAATAGTGTTTGAAACTAGGTAGGCTACTGTTAAATTTGGCTTAGTTAGCAAAGTAATTTAAAAACAGTATCGAGTTGCTGCAATTAAAATAATTTTAGTTGAATTGTTAAGTGATTTAAAACATTAAATTTGCTTTCGACGGTTGAGGTGGTTGTATCCCCTGTAGTGGCCGTCCCTATTGTAAATTCAGATGTTGTTGTTGCAAATGCAGCTAACGTGGTTGCCGACGCTAGTTTAGTTGCTAAACTTATTGCAAATTTAAGCGGTTCAGATTCCGACATGTCTGCAAAATCATCAGGTTTGTTTTCGGGATCTGATCCGGAGACGGATACTTGGAAGAAGTATTCTAACCGTATTAATTACTTTTTTAGATAAAAAAAAAAATGCTGACACCGACAAAATTGTCATGCTGATGCCCTCAGTGGGGTAGAAAATGTCTGTTAGGATTTTGAACATCATTTCGTCTAAAATACCCAGTGATTTAACATATGAAGTTTTAGTCAAAATTATCTTAAATGATGTGGAGCCATTACCATCAGTTGTGCCAGAGAGTTTTACATTTTTTTTGTAGAGTGAAAAAATCGGACGAATCAATTAACGAGTATATTTCAGCTTTGAAATTATTAACTAAACATTGCGATTTCAATAAAATTAACTAAACTAACAATTAAATGATCAGGGATAAGCTGATCGGGAGGTCAGGTCCGACCAGATACAATGTGAGTTTTTGAAAGAGACCATCGACTTAAAAGCTACAGTTATCCTTGGAATCGGCTGAGGCTGGCCAACTTGAAATTCGTTCAACTGTTAAATCCATGGATTATATCACCCAGAAAGTTAAGCAGTCTAATTTTTAAACTAAATCTGCTAAGGATATAAATTGTTTTTGCTGCGGGAGAAATGGACACGTAAAATCAAGGTGTAAATTTAAAGACTCTGCGTCTGTGGCCATTGCCACGCCCAAGGTCACCTTAAGGCTGTTTGTAGGAAGAGTAGAAGAAGTGCTAAACCTCCTAAAACTAAAGAATACTCCAAAACAAGCCAGAGTTTATACTGCTTAAGTAAAAAGTAACACCAACTACAGCTATAAGAAAAAGATGAACCGGTAGTTAGAAACACCGACAGTAAGGCAGATTCAGACAATAACTTAGTGTTGAACAAATTCAACAGTAGTTTGGAAAGTGAAGCTTAATCTGAAGATGACTACACTATTGAAAATAACACTGTGAGAATGTGTAGCAGTGATGACCAAGGTTCAATTCCTTTAATGACTAATAAATATTAGTTGTTAACTCTCGCAAAATTTGCAAATAGCACATTCCAGTCATTCTGAATGGAGTTGAGCTACAAATGGAACTCGATTCCGGAGCAGATGGAACAGTGATCCCACTGGACTGGTACAATAAATATTTTTCCAATGTTCCACTTCAAATTAGTCCCTATTCCATTCAATCATACACGGAATGGGAGGAAAAAGCCATGTATACTGTTAACTTAAAGGTCACTCTTAATGGTCATACCGAGTATTTGGATGCAATGGTCTCAAAGCATTATAAGCCAGCTTTGCTAGGTAAGGATTGGTTGTCTTATTTTTCGAATTAATTACGATCCTTGCTACGACCTTCAAACCAAAGTTAGTAGTGTCAAAAAGGTTAAAATTAACTATCTAACAGTTAATACGAAAGAAATAGACGGTGGCTTTCCAGAGCTGTTTGGCCCTGGTTTTGGGAAGTTTAAAAACTACAAGGCCAAAATTCAGCTTAAGACCAACGCTAAACCAGTATGCAGATGCGTTCGCCTCTTCTCCTTAGCTTTGAACGAATGAGTAAATCAGGAAATCAGGCACCTAATGAGCCTGGGAATCCTGGAGGCTGTGGAAACATCAGAGTGGGCAACTCCGATAGTCGTGGTTCATAAAGCTAATGGCAAAATTAGAGTGGTTGGTGATTACAAGACCACTGTGAACCCACAACTCGAGGTTGATCACTATCCCGTTCCCACAGCCGCAGAATTATTTAGTGAATTGGCAGGGAGCGACACCTTTAGCCTTATCGACCTCAAGGATGCATTTCTGCAAATATAGCTCAACCCAGAGTCGCAAGCAGCATTAACGATAACCATGCCACTAGGACTGTTAAGATGGATCAGATTACCTTTAGGCATTGCCTCAAGTCCAGGAATTTTTTAGCAAGTAATGACAAAAATTACTAGCAGAATCCGAAGTGTTTGCCATTTTATGACGACATTTTAGTTAGTGGAAAAGGTGAAAAGCACGATGAGTCGTTAAATCAGCTCTCAACAGCTGTACAGGGTGCGGGTGCTAAGCTTGGGATCGATAAGTGTAAGCTGTCCCGTCCTGAACTTAAGTATTTGGGAGACATGATAAATGCTAAAGGCTTGCATACGTTGCCAGAGGTTATCAAAGCAATTACCAAAGCTCCTAACCCAACGAATATACAGGAGCTGCAAAGTTTTCTTGGTTTTGTGAACCATTATTCTAAGTACCTCCCCAACTTGGCTTACATTCTAGCTCCAGTAACCCGGCTGTTCAGTCCTAAAGTCAAGTGGGTTTGGGAGGAAAAAGTGTGCCCAGGCTGTGGAGAAAGTAAAAGAACTCTTTGTTAACGTTAATGTGCTAATGCACTATGACCCTAAGTTAAAATGAAACTAGTTTGCGACGCCTTCCCTATGGCCTAGGCTCGAGCCTTATGCATGTTATGCCTAATTGTGAGTCTAGGCCTACTATGTTTGCCTCTCGTAAGCTCACAAAACGGAGCATGTGTACATCCTTTTTGATCGGGAAGCGCTAAGCATAGCATGGGGAGTAAAATGTTTCCACAAATACGTTTATGGGCAGAAATTTATATTACAGTCGGATCAAAAAGCTCTAATATGGATTTACGGTCCAAAAAAAGGTATACCTCAAATGGCGGCAGCAAGAGTTCAGCGTTGGGCAGTCCTTCTAAATGGGTATAGAGATTTTTAATACCCACATTGCTGAATACGGTTCGATTGACTGTTTAGTTAATGACAATGGAGCTCAGTGGATGTTGGCCGAATTCCAAAATTGGCTAAGGTCAAAAGACATCCGACACCTAACGGAACCAGCATTCTCACTTTGGGCAAATGTGATTTAAACGTGTCTATAACGCTGCTTGGCAAATGGTTCGGGGATTCAGGACAGTGTAAATGCTTATATTGCATCATCATGAATCACACTTAGTGTCACTCCTCAAACAACATCCGCCAAATTATACTTTAATCATGAATTTAAATCACGCTTAGATTTGCTATTCCTGGATCCTATATCCAAATTTAAGTGCCAACAGCAAAAGCAAGGTCAAAATACACAACACCGCACGTTACACAAATATCAAATAAATACCACTATTTGGTTCTGTAACTTTAGCAAAACTTCCAATAAGTTGTGGCTGCCTGGAATGATAAATAAAGTTTTGTCTCACCAAATTTATTCCGTGCTAACCGAGGGAAATGTTGAAATTCGTAAACACAGGACACACTTGCATTTGCATGAAGTCCAAGATGCTTCAATTCCAAGCGAGCAGTCGACAATTCCAGGGTTAAAATCAGCAGATTCTGCACCGAATAAATTTCCCTATAGTGAGCCAGAATACATGAAGTTGAAAAAAGTTATACTTTGGGTACCTGCAATCACGAAAAAGGAAGTCAGGGGGTCAGTTTGCCGAAGACTAACACGAGTCGTAAATCGATTGGTTCACGAAAAATCAGGCGTGATGACACATGAGGTAACACCCAGTAAAACTCTAAATAAGGAGCGAACATCCGATGTTGTGGGGCAAAACCAATCACCGAAGCTAGTTGGTAGCGCTCCAAAACGATTGTCCCCATAACCCATCTCAATGGTTGCATCCGACGACGTGGATTCCGTCAGAACCGCTTTGTTTCAAGACACGAGCACCCCGTCTCAGGAAATTGGCGAAGCAGCAGGTGGTGAGTTGCCTAATTCAATTAGGCAAGCTACTCCGAGAGTTGAATCAAAGCCCACTGAGAAACGTGTTGAGAAACGAAAAGCCACTAAGTCACCAACTCGTGAAACCAAAGTATTACAGCCTACAGCAGTTTCGTGTCGCCTCAAACGTTTGAAGAAGGAGGCTGATAAAATGTATCTTTAAAAAACAACTAATAAATTATAACACAGCGTGGGTGAGCTGTTTATTCGTCGTTTTGTCCTTCGTTGCACGTCAGCCTATCTGAGGGCTGGGTTTTAACTTGTGCTACGATGGCAAAAATGTTACGTACTCGTTACTTGTATTGGGAATATACCTGGTCATTTTAAACTGTGCCGTGCTGGCAAAAACGTATTAGCAAAATTGTTATTTGTGTGGAAAATTGAGTTCTCGTTTTTAATCCTGTATGTTTTTTTTTTTTTTTTTCTCGGGCCGAGAGAGATTGATTGGAGTGCTGTAGAGCACAATAACCGCAAGTAATCATCTGAGCAAACCGACATCTGGTAAAGCTGCGTAAAATTCAATTTGGAAAATTACTTCGAAAGTTTGCGACAGCTGATTGATGTCACCTTCGTGGTCACAGCACACAATGTAAAGTCTCAAAAAATTTCAACCCAAAACTAATTAAGATTCCGATGTAGGAAAGAAAAATTTCAGGAAGCCACAACGTTTTCAGGCTTTCTGTACAATATTTTCACAAGCGTTTATTTCACTTTAGTGTTTCATTTTTTTTTATAGGCCTTCACAAACGCAGTTATTTTCTTTAAAAGCGCTTTGCAAATAAAGTACAATTTCATAAGATTATAGTCAATTGACATTAGAAATACGTGTCTCAGGAAAAAATAATCTTTTTTTTTCCTTTCAGTTAGACAATAGATTTTTTCTCTTTTTTTTTTATTTCGCCAGTTGTACTGTCATGTCGTCACTTGTGGCACATCAGGTTAACAATACTCAGATCCTGCATGTTAACCCCTAACCCAGCTTAACCATACTTCCATAGCCTTAGGAGTGCCATATATGTAATTATCACTATTGACCTATTGATACTGCCATATGACAATAGGAAACTGATATTTGTAAGTTTATAAGAAGGCCTGTTCTAATTAAAAAGTATCCACTATTTGCTTGCCTGCGAAATGTATTCTGTCGTTGTTTAAGGCTAGGTTAGGACCCATCATAATGCAACACAACATGAATGATGTTACTATCAGAACAGCCATCTCGTAAATAAAGGCGATGACGGTGTCTGTCTTATGTGCCTCGTACAATACAATCATTAATAAATTTCGGAAAAAGTCATCGAGTGGCAGCTACATCGTTGCCGAAACCACGCATTTCCCTTTCTGCTGCACATGTGAACAACAAAGTTTCACTTTTATATTTGGAGACAGATGATGAATTACATATGAATCGAGGGTGTTAATGTGACGTAGTCTACATTTTATTTACCTTCTTCCTGCTAGGCGCTGCGTTTCGCAACACGGACACGAATGCCGTTAAAAGAAAATCATTACATGAGATACATTTAAACCGTAGTTAAACGAAAGGTGGTGCAATTAAAATAATGATCACACAGCAAAATGTTGAATGATTATCCTTCTTTCGCAATGTGGTCTATGCGTTATCCTCACCTGGTAACTGTTGCTATGGTTACAGTCGAAACGCAGCTGCGTTATGCAACAAATCCTCTGCACTGAACAAATATGATGCAATTTTCTTGACTTACTATAAATTTTGGCTGTCACCAGCCATTAATGAAACTTAATACGACAAACTATAAGCCATTGCTAGCTGATAGCTCTTGCCACAGTAACAATTGAAACAGAACCTTTATGCTTGCTGCAAATGGCTTCCTATTCCATAGAACCAACATTCCTCTGCCCTGAGAAAATGTGATGCGTTTTGCTTGGCTCACTATATACTTTGGCTGCCTTCGACTTAAAAAGAATTATGATGCAGTCTACAAATCGTAACTAGATATGCCGTGGTAACAATCAAAACATTTGTTCTTGAAAACGAGTCGGAACTGACTCTCGAAACGTCGATGCACGTTTTATATGTTGTGCACTTTGCTAGGAGCTAGGGACAATTTTGCTAGGTAATTCCAATAGGAAATTCCTATGATCTTTTACATGCCACAATCCACATGAGCACGAGGCATCACAGGGTCCTTCTCTTCCCGAAAATTTCACGGGTGGCTGACGTCAGGGTCGAACCAGGGACCTCTTGCCAATGAAAAGGTCATGCTTGTTGTTAGGCTATACTTTGCTCTATTCGATACGTTCTTTTTAGATCTTGTTACGAGTTAGGTAATGTCACAACCTACGTTCTACACGAATTTACTTTTGCTGAAACACCCTTCGCACAAAATGCTCCAGTTAATCGTAGATAGCATGGCATCTCAGGTAAATAATCGCCGTGTCGTAATAGATAATTTATCGTTCAGGAACGTGATTTTATTGGGTATCAACTGCAATATAAGTCTCAAATTCATTTCAAATGGCACCCTCTTACTTAATTTTCCTTTATCTTCCCCCAATTACCAGTTAAGAGTTTCTTGTGTAAATTGCACAGTGCCATTTCTCAAAGCCTTGCAAACATAGGAGTTGATAATTATTCTTGTTTCTTTTGTTTTTAATATTTTTTGTGGGGGGGGGGGGGACGTCACTTTCACTATGGAGAAATATCCTTCTTCCCACAAAAGATCCAAAGTTACAGGCAAAATTTGGTGGCAGTAAACAAATAAAGCATTTAAATAAACACAGATCGCTGTAGCCAATACAAAGTAAAACTGGAAATATGTGAGGTGACCCGAATTCGAATTGGCGAACCAGCCCATTGCCGGATCACTGCCTTTCACTTCCCATACTGACTTTACTGATGTGGCCACTAGACCACCGACTTCCTAATTAAAAACAAAAAAGAACCAGTGGACGAATGGATATATCTATGGCAGTGATCTGGTAAATAAATACAGATGCTAGCCTATTTCCCTTCCCTTTTGGAATTGAACGTCAGGCTGCCACTTATCACTTATGAAGCCGATTTGGTTTTCCGTCCTGTTTATTCCTGTTTTCACGCTTTATTGAGTGAACCCTACTGTTCACTTGGTGTGTGGCTCACAGACAAACCTTCCTTCAGTAGCGATTGGAAAGTGTTGCCATATCTGTGTATGTGTGCGACTTAAATAAACCCTATATCCGTTTCCTTTTGGCCATGTATGTATGACTTAGCAAACAGGACTTCGGCCTTTGGCATCAGAGGTCGAGGGTTCAATTCCCGCTCGACATCTAAGTCCAAAAGACAACGGAAATCGGTTTGCATCTGTACTTATTTTTCACTTATCGAGCCGATTAGGCATTCCGTCCTGTTTATCTGCAGTGATTTCATGGTGAACTAATTCGTCAATTAGGATCTGGGTCACTTCACTGGAAGGAAACTTAACTGCATACACGTGGCTTACTTTACTGGGTCCACGAGTAGCTGCGAGCACTGAGGCGTCAAATTCGATAGGCGTCCTGGTCCAACCCATGTGAGCATCCCATGTAAGATCCTTTAAGATCCTGTAAGTTCTTTTAAGATTCTTTAAGTTCTTACAGGAAGAGCAAAACTTACAAGATCCTGTAAGATCCTAAAGGATCTTGCACCTAATCTTATGCAAGATCCTGTAGGATCCTGCTAAGAACCCACAGGATCCTACAGGATTCTACAGGATCTTACTTTGTGCAAGATCCTGTAGGATATTGGTACAAGATCCTGCAGGATCTTTCAGGATCTGGCAGGATCCTGCAGGATCTTGTACCAAGATCTTACAAGATCTACAGGATCTTACAAGATCTTATATAATAAAGCTGTACATCTCTGGCTTCGTACAGACCAGGGTTCGATCCTTGCGATGGGAAGTGTATATGAACGGGTTTTTCTGCGGTTGTTTTCCGCCCGTTGCACGAAGGTTTCCTCCGGGTACTCCAGTTTCCTCCCCCCCCCATGCGGCAAAAAACAACTGTCACAATGGTGGTACTTCTTCCACTTAACATCTGCCACTTGGCAATTTGGGTGGGTGGATGCCTCGTCTATCGTCTCTATATTATTATTATTATTTACTTCTTTATTTCGCTTGTATGATTTTCGCGTAATGCTTATTTCCTATTTACCTCTAAATAATTAAGCTTTTATAATTTTATAAATTGGGTTCTAAAACCATTTTAAAGGCACACAAATTACTGAAAAGGAGTGGTTTACAGAGCTCCAGGCTCTTACAGCACATCCTTCCAGAAACCTTAGCTAAATTTCTCGGTTCGCATTTTGATTTCGAATGTGCTTTGCGTCCCCCAACAATAACTTCCCGGATGTGCCACTAAGATACAATCTTCGCCCAAGTGTCGTAAATTTTTGTGAATCACTCTTTGTAATTCCACTCAGAAAAGTCGAAAGGTTTAGAGCCTTTCCACACCATTTTTTGAAAGCCGATGCCAATTAATTGGCTCAATAAAATGTAATATTATTACGCTGCTGATAATCGGGGAAACAATTTACGGACACTCAGTAAATAGTAAAGAACACCAGCAGTTCAAAACCATCACGTACCTGATTCCAGCCTTCAG
>JAHWFP010268504.1:0-18665 GCA_023313725.1 Lithobius niger
AAAAAAAAAATAGTGAAAAGAGTACAAAGATTTTAAGGAGCTCGAAAAACTTAGGTCGTCAGAAATAAAATTTTTAAAAAAGCAAAAAGAAAAAGGAAGTCCACGTGGCGACCCTGATTTCGTTAATAAGACTTTTAACTCTGCAAGTGTTTGACTTTTCTCTAAGCAAAAGTAAATGCTGTTTTAAAGTAGTGCGAACAGTTGCAGTTACGCATTAATTTTTTTAGTAATTCCGTGGTGTATCTATTAACGCTGTATGAGTGGCAAGAACAGTAGACATAAAACTAACATTAATTTTGAGGAACTGTATGAACTTTTTATTCCTTTATGCAGCATATCCAGATAACATGCAAAGCCTCTAAAGGTATTCCATACGTCACTATTCGCTTAGCATATCTTTTTCACTGGACAAAATAAAATAGGAAAACTAGAACACACGTTAGTCCTATACGTTGCATGCAATTAGATATGCGCAAAATTCAATAGACTTTGAACGAATGTCATAGTAAGAGTTGACTTAAATTCTGTATTCACTACTGGAATTGTCAGTTTTTACACTGAAGATACAGCTGTAACGGAAGCCTTGGTGGTGCAACCGTTTGTTATTCAACAAATTTACTTTGGGCCCATTTGTTCAACCGACTAATATCGGTTAATGATATAAAAATGTCCAAAGTATTCGGTAAGCAGCATGATCCTCCCCCTTCTCCTCTCCATGGTCTAGTGAGGTGTTACTATAAAGGAGTCAAACTTGCTTAGAGTCCCCTAAGCAACACACAATTGGCTGGCGCCCGTACTCTGATGATAGGCTCCCTCCATCAGAGTCTAATCACAGAGTCCACCGGGTCGAATCTCTAGCTTACGTCGAAATGAAGGCTCACGTTTGTAGCAGATCATTCGTGTCATTTATTTGCAGAGTAGACAAGCTTTGCACTTCTACAAATAATCAGCATCAATTTGACTCAGCCAAATATCGGTCATGATGTAATAACAGTCCAGGTTTTCTTGCTGTGAACATGCTGGTACGTACTGTCATGAGTCTCTGCTGGTCTTGGCGTACTCTCCCCTGTTTTCCCTGCTCGCAGTATGGCGGCAGGACCATACGCGGAGCTCTGCTCAGGCAGTGACGCTCTCTCTCTTTGCCCCTCTGTCACCGAATGAGTCGCGCGTCTTTTCATTGTAATGCTTTTTGCTGAAGATTAAACCGTAAATTTTGGAAGTCAAGTTATCTTGGTAGTCATGGGCTCCTAGAACGTAACTGGAGGGAGTCATAATAACAAGTAGCGCTCCGAACGACTTTGACCCCGGCCCATCGAACTTTTGAAACCCGGAGATTGACGATCGACCCTCCGATGTTCCGACCAACTTTCCAGCTAGGCAGCTACCAGTGATCTTGCAGTGTGGTGCCTGTTTTCGTGTAAATGCTTGCATTCGCAATGAACTTTTGCATGATAACACAAGCTATCGGTAATGTATCTCTCCTTGGTGACGACGCCCGAGTGCGTGAGTATTATCAACATTACGATTTTTTTACATTGCCGCACCGCTTATGACTGTTGCTACACATTAGACTTACTATTGCTAGCACTGAACTATTGCATGTGTGGGGTTTGAGCTTAGTTCCTACATGCACGAACATTTTCTTACCGTGTGGTAATGATCCGGCAGCATTTATGTGAACATTTAGAATTTATTGCGATTCATGATTTGTGTACGAATGAAGCCAGCGAACATTATCAGCTAGGGGTATGGGGATCCGAGCGGCAGTTATTGAGTGTAGCAAACTGCGTAGCGCTAATGAATGACGCTGCCGCCTATTGTTTGCTTTCGCGCCAAAACTTTTCGCTGGTTAAAGGGGCTAGCTCCCTACAACTTTTGTTAACTGTGGTTGCAATGCTGCTTCCGAGTGGGGATCTGCTGTGTGTTTATAGCGTTAACTTGGATTATCTGCTTAATGCCGATGCTATGGGGGGAGAAGAAGTTACTTCACCTTCTCCAGAGGAAGTGTATACAAATGCAAGTAATGACAATAGTGTTAATGAGCAATCACCTGTGCGCGCCACAAATTCTACAGGGGGATCTAGTTTGTTGTCTCCATTAACTGCTGCTTTAGGCCTAGACAATATCACCAACCTAATGTGGTCTGGGGGATCGACTGATGCTTCATCCATTACACCTGGCCAAGGCGATGGTAGGGCGAATGAGTCGATGGACAGTGTTGCAAGTGTTGTTGATACTGATGAAATTGCCAACAGTGGTATTGATGTTGATGTAACCTTTACTCCTGCTGCAAACAAACAGGTCGCAAAACTGTCTGAACTCGTTAAGCACAGTGAGCAACAATTAGAATCGCGCATCATTGACACTCTTAACAAATTGCATGCAGTTTAGGACAGTAAATTGCAAACAGCCTTCAGGGGGTTTCATGAAAAGCTTGCAGCGCAGGAAAGTGAATTTAATCAGAGATTAGTTGTCAGGAAAAGCATCATGAAAACTCTTTGCAGGTGACGACAGAGAAGCTCGAAGACTCCCTCGCAGATGTCACGGAAGACTTCAACACTGCGCTTCGTCAGGTAAAAGGTTCTTTCTCCAATGAATGCCGAGCGCTGGACTCAAAGTTGTCATCCACGGCTGCTCAGCTTCAGAGCAGTATGTCTTCTCAAGTTGCTGCTTTGGAACAAAAGGTTGACTCAGCCAACTCAGCCTTACAACGGTCTTGGGAAGAAGGTGTTGATAAGGTACTCGCTGCTATTGCCTTGAATGCCTCAGCTGGTTCCAACGTTTCCTCGTCGGTGTCTCAACCTCTTTCGACTTCGGCTGCAATTCCTGCCACTGGTTTGTTGTCCATGTCATCTACCTCGGCGTCGCTGGTCGTGTCATCTTCAACAGTTGTTGTCCCTTCTTCGTTTATCTCTGCTTCTGGCAATGTTCCGCCTCTCGTTGTCTCATCGACTGTGCAGTTGCCTATGTCTTCACAGACTACATCCTAGACTGGCTCTACTCCTTCGCTATCGGGAATTGTTACTCCGGCTATCAAGCACTCAATAATGAGCACGGGTATTGTCCCACCGTCATCTTCTATACCATCAGTTGTGCCAGTGCAATCCGTTACTGCTGCGCTTGCACAGGCATTCACAGTTATGCACATTGCTACACCGAAACTGCAGCATGACTCAAACCTTCGTGATTGGCTTGAGACCATGGACATTTACGTGGCAGAAAGACAACTTGAAGGCCAGTCTCTCCACACGCTTCTTTTCTCAGTGCTCACTGGGAAATTCAGAGATTGTGTGAAGAACCAATTTGACGCATTCTTCGTCTTGGACGAACATTCGTAAAGCTTTCAAAGCTGGTCACTTCCCCGAGAAATAGGATGGTACTCTCTTGGCTGCGGTCAATGCCATGAAACAGCGCCCGGAGCAATCACGGATAGACTTCATTTCAGCGCTTCTTGTGAAGTGTGACAGACTCCAACAACCCTTCGACAATACTAGCATTGTACCAATGGTACTCGCTGGATTATCGCGCAAAGTTCGGGACTATGTTGTTATCTAAGCTCCATGAACTGTTGTGCAACTAAAGGAGGTTGTGCGTAACCTGCCTCTGTAGCACAAGTTTCCTTGTCAAGTCAATCATCCACTCCAGTTGCCAACATTAATTGTAATTCTGGGAATGCTTCCACAGGTACCGTTAGGGGTAACTCGGCACAGTCCGTGCAGTGATGACAAGGTGCCACTACTCTTGTGACCAACCCTAGCATTCAACAGGGGGTTCAGTCTACTCCGGCTCCTGGGGGTTCGGCGCTTAACGCCACGGCTCAACAGCAAAGCAATTCTGGGGGATTCACTTTTCCTACTGCTCCTACAGAGGATAGTGGTGAGATGCATTCTTCAGGGCCAGACAGGGGGCAGAATGCTGGGCTCTTTGGCTTTTTTTCCCACCGACTCCGCCAAAGGGTCGGGGACGGGGTCGTAAACATTACAAGTTACCTTACGACGAATGGGTTAAGGATAAGATTTGTCGTCATTGTAATTGGGCACCTTCAGAGGGATTGTCCACATCTGGGATAAAATGTACCGACTAGGAAAGCTGGGAATGGGACTAGCTATTTTTACATTGATGCTGTAATCAAGGGATCTACTTTCGCCTGCTGCCTTGACTCTGGGTCAAAGAGGAGTTGCATGCTCGAGAGTTGGTTTTGCGGCATCTCACCCAAGGTCCCTCTTCGTCCCTACAAAGGATCTACCTTCGTGATGGCTAAAGGCTCCGAAGGCTTAACTCCCATCGGCGAAGCCACCCTGGCTATTCGCGTGCACACGATGCGCACTAACATCAACTTCGTCATCCTGTCGGATCTTGCGGACAACTGCCTGCTTGGCGAAGATTACTTCATGAGATCAGGAATTGTTCCGGACTTAGCTAACCGCTGTGCTTATTTTGGTGCCAACTTCAGCAATCCTTTTCCTCTTCGCGAGTAGTATCGTGATGAGACTTCTTCCAAATTCACACAACCTATCTGGAAAGTTGCCACGCTTCTCCTTCGAAGGACGGTCATTTTAACGTCATGACTGCTGAACAGCTCTTGGAATTGAATGATGTCCTGGATGCCAACCAAGACATCTTCCCAGGGACTAACCACCCTCGGCCGATGACATCAAGTTCAAGAGTGATCCTCGTCTTTTCGTTGCTAAGTACCATCGGCAATCTCCTCAGATGCGTCGTGAGATGGCAACGATGATTCATGAACTGCAGAAAGAAGACAAGATCGAACCTTCGGTCAGTGAACGGGGTTCTCTGTGTTTCATGAAGCGCAAGAAAGACGGAGTTTTCCGGCCGATTTCGGACGACCGATTTGGATGACCAGCTGAAGACCGACAGCTGCCCTATGCCACGTGTCGAGGAAATGCTAGAATTCCTTGCGGGCAAGAAGTACGTCTCTGTTCTTGACGGTCATTCTGGTTTTCACCAGGTTCCTAATTCCGAAGTCTCAATAGACTGCACCACATTTATGTGCAGTGAAGGAAGCGTCCGGTGGAAAGTTCTTCCGTTTGGACTAAAGAATCATTCCGCAGCGTTCCAGCGGGTACTGACGAAAGCTCTTGGTGACCTCATCGGCAAGGTTTGTATCCTCTACATTGATGACATCATTATCGTTACATCTACGTGGGAAGATCACCTCGCCGCGATCAAGCAAGTCTTCAGTCGTTTGAGGGAACATGGTTTCACGCTCAAGAGGACAAAATGCAACTTTTGCCTACTGGTAATGACTGTTTTGGGTGTAACCGTCAGTGCAAAAGTGATCCATTTGAAAGGGGAGCACACCGCTGCTATCTCCCAGTGCCCTGCACCTAAGGATGTCGAAGGTCTCCAACAGTTCATGGGCCTCGCAAACTACTTCTCCAAGTCTGTCCGTAACTTTGCGACCATCGTAAAACCCACGACGTCTCTCATCAGAAAGACTGACAAGTTCGAATGGACTCCTGAAGCCAACGCAGCCTTTCAAGAGATCAAGTGTCGCATTCTGACTTCGGAAGCTCTTCAGCTCCCCGACAACTCTCAACCATTCCAGGTGGAAACGGATGCTTCCGACGAAGCAGCAGATGCTGTGCTAACTCAAGAGAGGGATGGAGTTCATCGTGTCATCAAATTCTTCAGCGACAGGGAGTGCAAGTACTCGACCTTCGAGAAAGAAGCAGTTGTTGTGGTGAATGCGATTGAGCGCTGGCGTCATTATATGGAAGATTCACACTTCACTCTTCTCACCGACTGCGAAGCGTTAAAATGGGCCTTATCGAATGCTAAGAACACTGGTTGTACTGCCAGATGGGCTCTTCGTCTTCAAATGTACGACTACACTGTCTTCCACAGGCCTGGAAAGACAAACGTTGTGGCTGATGCGTTGCTCCACTACCCATTCTGCTGATACGTCTTCAACCCAAGGTGCCAATCGACAACCGTGCTCACCTCAGGAATTCACAGAAACTGGATCCTGACATCTGTCTGATCTGCGACATCTTGACTCAACCAAGAAGCAAGAAGTGGCCAATATCGGAAAAGAAGTTGGGCTGGATAATAAAGAACTTCTACCTTCACGATGGAATTATATACTACATCGACAAAGCAGCGTGCGTTAGAGGTGGATTCTTTGATAAACTACGTGTGTATGTGCCGAACCAGTTGCGTCACACTTTCTTATCTCAACAGCATGATGCACTACCATTGGGCCATCTTGGCATCGTAAAGACCATGGAGCGACTCCATTCGATTGCGTTCTGGCCAGGCATATTTCATGACGCCAAACAATACATTCTTTCTTGCCACAATTGTCAGGTGTCAAAGCCAAGTCAACAGGGAAAGAAAGGGCTGATGACTGCCGTCCTTCCTACTGCACCAATGAGTCATTTGGGCATCGATTTCGTCGGACCTCTCCCAACGACCACACAGGGTAACCGTTTCATCCTGACGATCGTGGACTACTTCACCAAGTGGGTCTGGTTCGTTCCTACTCGACATGCGACAGCTCGAGCAGCCGCCGTTCACCTGTTCCAGAACGTTGTGCAAACCCATGAGCCTCCACGAGTCCTCAATTTGGACAATGGACCAGCCTTCTTATCAAGCCTCATGACCAAGTTTGCACAGCTTACAAAGATGGAACACCACAAGACTTGTGCCTATCACCCGCAAGACAACGCTACAGAACGAGTGAACAGGACTTTGAAGAGTGCCCTTCGTACGTACATTGGCATGAACCACAACTCCTGAGGACCCATACTACCTAATCTGGAAGTCGCTTTCAGGACCATGCCTCACGCCAGTACCGGCAATACGCCATACTTCCTCATGCATGGACAGGAGCCCTGGAATGTAGCGAAACTCGTCTGTCTACCTGTTCAGAAACCGAACCAAACTTTGGACGAATATCTGGAGGAACATCAGCGACATCTGAAAGAAGAGATAGACGTTGCTTACGCTCATCTTCTTGAGGCTGCACATACCGTAAATCGCCTATTAAATGCCCATGGGCGAATAAAATTAATTCGATAAAAAAGTGGAGGGGGCATTAACAAAGCTAAAACAAGATTTCTGACCTTAACGTATTTTTGGGGGTGGCCGTTTAAGCCTAAATCCATCATGGTAAAGTTTATTATTCACGTGCGTGATCTGGGTTCAATCTAGCATTAACACAATATTTTTTTTAGCGAATCGTAAAATTGACTAAACACTTATCAAAATCAACCTTTTAACCCCTTAAATTTTGGTTGTTCTGCAGCAAAATTAACGAAAATATTCATAAATTTAACGAAATCAACATTTAATCCAACACGATTCATGGGAGCATTTGTAATCACGGAAAAGTCGTCAATATTAGGCCTACGCGATCGATCATTGATGTGCATAATATGGCTTCAGTCTAGCGAAAACGCTATACGTTTTTCTCATTTATTCTCAAATTTAGTTTATTAGATCATCCTCCTTACAATATCTAACCTAATTCAAAGCTAAAATTAATTGATAACCATCACAAACCTCCCAAACAGACAACGTGATTCACCACCGTGAAACGCGTGTGTTGATTCATTTATCACCATACAATTATATATTGTCGTCCAAGACGGAAGTTCCGGCGGAAGTGGACGCGTAGGTCTGGACCCGAGGAGCCTCAGTAGTGGACGCCGAGGTTCCACACGTACAGACTCCGGAAGCGCTTGAAACATCGCGTCCGTTATGACGTGACTCTGTTTGGCATTTACTGGTTGTGAATCGCGTGTCTGTTTTGGAGGTTGGTGATGGTTAGAAATTAAGTTTAGCTTTGAATTAGTTAGATATTGGAAGGCAGATGATTTAATAAACTAAATTTGAGAATAAATGAGAAAAGGTATAGCGTTTTTGCTAGACTTAAGCCATGTTACGCACATCAATGATTGATCACGTAGGCCTAATATTGTCGACTTTTCCGTGATGACAAATGCTCCCGTGAATCTTGTTGGATTAAATGCTGATTTCGTTAAATTTATGAAGATTTTCGTTAATTTTGCTGCAGAACAACCAAAATTTAAGGGGATGAAACGTTGATTTCTAAACTTTGTCAATTTTACGATTCACTAAAAAAAAAGATTGGGTGGAGGGGTGTTAATAAGGCTACTACACGATTTCTGACCTAAAGGTATTTTTGGGGGGTGGGCGTTAGCAATGCCTGGGCGTTTACTAGGCGATTTACAGTACTTCCAAGATCGCCTATGACAGCCGACGAAGAGATTCGCATTTCGCTGCGAGTAAACTGGTGAAACTTAAGGGTCATCGCTGCAAAAGGTATCGCCAAGAAGCTAGCTCCATTGTACTTAGCCCCGTACCGTGTTCTCGAGAAGGAACACGATCTGAACTACATTGTCCAGAATATTGATGACCTCAACGACAAGCGTACAGTCAACGTTGTCGACGTAGAACGCTACTACGACCCGATCAACATGACCGACAACGCACCTAACTTGCCTCCTTCGGACGAAGAACCTTTCTTCCATCCCGATCTTTCAGCGATTGTTCTCGGTGACAAGTTGCCATCTGTCTTGAAAGTATGGGACGGTCAACAACCAATTCCTTCGGACGACTCACGTGATGCTCTGCAGGGTGGTGTAAAGTATCTTTGGCAGAAGACTACCGAATACGACGCCATTCCGTACTACCGCATCGGCGATGAAATGAAAATGTTGGTAACCAGCGCCAACGATGGTGAACCAGAATTCATAGGACCGTTTCGTATCCTCAACATAAAAACCCAATTCCTCTACGGCATTCAGCGTGTGAGTGATCCAGACGACATTCGACATCAAGCTCATGTCTTCAGGAGTCATCAATGAATCTTAGCACTCTTTCCAACCGGCATTCGTAACAACATTTTTAAATAGCTATCATTGTTCCCTACAGCTTACAATAATAAAATTGCTTTTCTTGATATTACAATCTTTACGATACAGAGTTGAAACTGTCCATTTTTGTAAGCCAACCCAAACAACCAGGACTAATAACTTTCAATCATGCAGAAACCCAATTTATCTAGTAGCTGGGCTAAAAAACGAGCTGCGCCGAATTTATGCCCATTCCACCAATAAGCTTGTTTTGCTTGAAGAATTCAAATACATCTTCCATAAGTACCTTAGCAATGGGTTTCCGTTACCCACTGATCAGTAAATATAATAGCTTTAATTGGCTCTCCACCTCTCGGAAACAACAACATAAAACCAGATTTCTTGTTGCGCCTTACATAAGGGGAGTTACCGAACCACTTCGCAAGAAGTTATACACTGATAATGTGCGCCTTGTTAGTAAAAGTAGCCGCGCTCTTCACAGCCAACTTCAGCCTCCCCCCCCCCTTCCCCTCCCAATACCAGTACTACAATATTCCTGCCAGATTTACAAAAGACACCATTTATAGCATACCACGTGCCCATTCTGGATGCACAGCCACCTACGTAGGCCAAAGTAAACAGGAAATATGTAAACGACTTAGTTCCCACAAATCAAACTTTAAATTAAAGAAACAAGAAAACTCACTGGTTCAACACTTTCAAAAAACAGGGCGTGGACCCGAAATTTTGCAAACATAAATTTTATTTCAAATTCCTCACACCAAAACATGCGAAAACTTGGAAACACTTTGTATTCATTTAACCAAACCACCTGTTCATAATCACTTAATACCTACAGTTAATCCCCTACAAGACTACATTAAGTTATGCAATGATGCTGGCATCAACACATTTCCACCAATCAAAATCCATGGACCCACTATTTAAAGCATAGCCGACCAAATTGTCTCTCATTCGACCAGCAGACTTGGGTGAGTTAGGTGTGACTGTTGGCACATTCTTTCGAATTGGGCTGACTTTTATTTTTATTTGGTTTTAGTTTTTAGCATGGAACCTTGCATCCTTATGACTTGTAAGTTTTATTTCCGTGGCCCTGCTCTGCTGTTATTTTATTAATTTTTATTTTTATTTTTAAGTTGTTTGACATGTTTTAAACCCTTCACCTGAAAATGGTTCCGACCTTGGAACCGAAACGTTGTGATTTCGTTGTTTCACCAGCACTTGATGGCTACTCTGTATGTGTTTTTAATAACTAAAGTGCTTTTTAACTTTCTGCTTTTTTTTTAAAGGTGCTGCCACCACAAGCGTCAGTCGACCTAAACGAACGTGAAAAAGCCATTGCAATACAAACTTCTGCGCCTCTGCGAGTCAGAGTCAGGCGGCGTTAAAGATCTGGCCTTTTTTAATGTCCTAAATTCGGAGTGGTCGCATGTGACTTACTCTCATTGATAATTTCGTCGCTACCAAACATGTATGATGCTGACGTACTTCTGTGTTTTATAAATCAATTTGTTTTCCTGTATTCTTTGCAGTGACTTTGGGGTTTCTTGACGTCATTTGTGGAAACTTTGCTTATGTTCTCGTGTAAGCTTCAGGAAAGTTGTGACTGTTGCCTGTGTCTCCACACTTACTGTGCAGGCTCTTGGCTTTTCTCAACATTGCCTTTGAGCCTGAACTCGCCTTGGCAAGAAGGCAATTGCTTGTTGTGGGTGTCGTGAAGTCATTAGTATCCTGCTTGGGGAATGCACTGGAGTGGATCAGGGGGAATGGCTTAAGGAAGGAATGTGGAAGCCGCACACGAGTTAGGATTGGTCGATCTCCCAAAAAGTCTTGATCCCGCCTATTGTTACTGATGTGATTGATTTGCATGAGTTTTTTTGTTTCTGTTCGAAACATGTTTAATCATTGGCCTGAGGTCAAAGTTCGGGGGTGGGGAGCATGTCATGAGTCTCTGCCGGCCTTGGAATACTCTTCCCTGTTTCCCCTGCTCGCAGTATGGCGGAAGGACCGTACGCAGAGCTCTACTCAGGCAGTGACGCATTCCCGCTCTCTCTCTTTGCCCCTCTGTCACCAAATGAGTCGCATGTGTATTCATTGTAATGCTTTTTGCCGAAGATTAAACCGTAAGTTGTGGAAGTCAAGTTTCCGACTGAGTCTATCCTGGTAATCATGGGCTCCCAGTACGTAACTGCAGGGAGTCAGCATGACAGTACTCGATATTTTAGTTGAAGAAGAAATAATATTTACAAAGTGCAACGCATAATTTCTGCTTGAAATTATAAGCCGCATTTTGTATGGATTGCAAACCGTGACAATATCGTCTCCTAATCGAGTCTTCAAGAAGGGGTCAAGTTCTCCTCGATAGGTGTTAACCGATATAAAGTTATAATACAAGACTCATAGCCAACTGCCACTTGCCTAAGCGAAACTACATTTGAAGATTTCCACTCACTCTAATCGTGCTTGGCCGTGAACACAGAATCCTCCATAGCCTCTGGCTATGATAGGCAGTGGTGAAAGACAACGCTCCAGCCGAGAGATCGATTTATATACTAAGCCAACCCGCCGACCTGTACGAGAGTGACGACAATACTACATCCTGTAAGACTTACCAAACTTCTGTTTACACATTTGAAAAACGAAATTCGCACTTTCTCAAGCGATGCATCTGATTGGCTGAGCGCGCGAGCGAGAGTGACACACTCATTGGCTGAAAAATGGCCTGTTGGATCCATTTCCTGTTTCTCGTCAGTAGGCTCAGCAATACTATCTAAATAGGGAAATGTGCTGACGTTAACTACTTATTTAAAGAATCGAGGTACCAATAAGTTCCTGGCATACAAGAGTACAATGTTAAATCTTGAAATCTTTCATTCTCGAATGATTTAGGAAATGTAGCAATTTGAAATTAGTGGCGAATTAGGGCCGCTTACCACAACAAGCAAAATGGAAAGAGCTACAAGTGAGATGACATATATTAATCCACCTCCTGAAAACACACATAAGCATTCAGCAACTATAGTACATGCCTTAAATACAAACGTTGTACTTAAGCATAACTTGTATTTACCTGAATTCCAGGCCCAACAATGGCGGCTATCAATCTCGAACATGAATTCTCCGACAGCTGAAATACAAGCTAAAAAAACCAGACAAGTGAACCCAAAATTGATATCCTTACCAAGCAAGCTTGTAAGAGGATTTAATACAGAAGAATTAATATTTCTAATGAAGTCGAACACACAGTGGAGATCGCGAACGCATTAAACATACGCGAAGACCCAGAGGTAGGGGGACCATCCATAGCTAAGGCCAGCTAGGATCAAACATTAAGACTTACAAGTGAAGCGCTTATTAGAAGCTATAATCTAATCTAGAAGCTATAATCTAGAAGCTTTAGTCCATCTAATAAAACAACGAACAGTTAATGGGCTGCTCTCCCCTGTCCTAAGAGATTAAAGGGCTGCTAACCGCTAATAAAAAAAAACTTAGTTGTTTCTGTATATATGTGGTCATAAGGAAAGTTCAACATCGCCTTAATGACAAACGACAATGGTTGTAGTGGTCACTAGAGTGTTTTAGAAGATAAACCTATATGTGACGTCAAGTACGCAAAATGGTAATAAGATGTTCAGTTAGGAATTACGTGGGGACGGAGCAGATTTACCAACAGCCATTATGTAACACCAGGGCTATCTACAGTACTGGCCGGATCTTGAATGAAAAATAGCATACGAGACTGGGTTGGCAATATGGCCGCCGAAAGCGCATTTTGTCAACCGAGGGCGACACCCTCCGTAGAAACTGCCAACGAACGTGTTGCTTTTTTTTGCAAACGCAGTGAAATAGCTTAACTGTGGCTGAGTGATATTTTAATATAAATAATAAAAAATTTGTCACCAAAATCTACGTAAAAATTTAAATTATTATTTCGAAAACCGCCACTAGCCGCCAATAGATGTCGCGTCGCACCGTACAAAGTTGCTATCTCAAACAATAGACCTCGACGAAATGAACCAGACGTGGCGGCCATTTTGTCTACCCCCTAATATCGTTGTAGAGCGGGCCAGTTAGTTTAGTGGCCATGGTAACACTTAGATCCTTTTTGAAGCATTTAAGGCAATCCTTTAGTATTGAAAATAATCGACGAAATCCTCTTTGAGTTTAGGACGGTAACTTTGAAGCCAGGGTCACGTTAAAGGTGCCTTTTCACCTTTCCAACTCCTAGATGCAACACCATAGAATCTTCGAGCAATATAAAGAAAACAGCTGTAAATTTAAAAAAAGAACAACACTATTCGCAGCACCACTGCGAGTTTCATAACTAAAACGAGATCACGTGACCCACATCAGCCTGTTGGATGGCGGAGAATCTGGAACGTGGATGCTGTGTTTAGAATACGGGCAAGGGCAACGCTATCGAAATGGTGAACTGGAGCCTTTAAGGATCCCTTTGTGTATGTGTGTGTGTGTGCCGTATGATCACTGCCCTAGTGATAAAATATCACTGCAAAAAGAGGTATCTCTAGGTGTGAGAGAGAGAGAGAGCAGTTAATGGATATACTAACAATAGCAGTGGGCAAAGAGATGTAAGCAGAGAAATTTTATTGGCCTTTTCTGCTTGGTATTAAGTTATTGTGTAATGAATGAATAATTAGATGCATTTTTTGCAGATCCAATGTGATATATGGGAAGAAATTACTTGTTTATGGTTAATAATGCATGTGTATATATCGCTGTTTTGTGTTTTGAGGGAATCTCACTTATTTGCATAGGTGATTACTGCTATACCGGTTAATGCTACCTCGACTTGGTTGGTTTATTAGGATGTTAATGTCCAAAATGGTTGTTACGTGTCCTAAGTATTCGGGATCTCGTAGATCAGATATTTTTTACAGAATGATATTTCTTTACTTGCAGATTTAAAGTTACACAAATAACGTTAAAATTGCGGATAATCAAGACATTTAGCGAACATTGAACACATAATTCTCATGAAGGTGAGAATAATGCTCACCTTTACAGATAAGATGGTGGGGTAATAGTGACAATTCTGAATAATGTTAACAAACATGTAAACTGACAGAAATACAAATAGTTAAAGACGAACTAGTAAGTACAGGTGCTTCTATGACAGGTTATGCAGTAGGTTCGGTTACTATGTGTGGTATGTGGGAATATCGTGTACTAATCGAATGATACTGATGTAATTTTAACACCTAATACTAGAACAAGTATTATTTCCATGTGCTTTTATAAAACGGATAATTTGTATGCCTTGGCACCAAACTCCTTCCCAAATTTCCCCGAGCTCGAAGGTCGAAGGAAATTTGCTGGAGAGGAGTTGAGTGCTAGACGCACAAATTATAGCTTTCATAAAGCACAAGTGGCATTCGGTGTGAGAATTTCTTTTCTTTTCGCAAAACGATTCTCCGAAGTAATATTGATTTAAGATTTCGATTTACGATCTTTAGTTTTACAACGTTTACAATATTCTCCTCTATTTGACACAGCGATACTAGCATCCATTGTATTTCGTCATCCTCCTGTAATTTTGTCTGCTTCAGCATTGGTATTTCGTATTAAGTAGGCCTAAACTATATTGGTGATTGTTATGATCTCAGGCGACTCAATGTCTTTTTGTTATCGTGAGCAGCAAGTCTTTTGCCACCACACACACACAGTAGAGTTCTGGTGGAGCATGATCAATGGCTGGTCGCATTGTCTGCGGGTCGCATCACGTCAGCTGACTACTCCTTTGTTGTAATTGTTTTCGTCAAACGAATTGTTGCTAAGCTAGCCGGTGAGTTGTGTTTGTTGGAAATGGCCCAGAGTGTAGATTCAACCATTATAAAACCTATTTTTATATACACTCGTAAACGAAGTTAAATGTAAAATTCCGAATCCTGGCGAGAAGCAGCTTCTTGTTTCTATAAATGTCTTGTTTCTATAGATGATTCATGAAGGGGACATCATTGCCCGAAGTAAGGGCATCACGGGAATGGAAACAAACCACTTCCTTTAAGTGAGAAATGTGTCACCTGTCAGTGCCCATACAGGGACAAGTAAAGCTTTGATTTATATAATTACTGAGCTGAAAGGGATGTTCTTTTCAGTGTAGATAGAGGTACTCGTTTTGCAGAAGAAAACAAAAATTCTCATTGTAAGGGCTCGTTTACGCAAAGAGACCTTCTCGCTCGCCGAAAGCTATTTGCTAGGCAACCGTTATTTATTCACGATTAATTTCCCGTTTCTATTAAATGATTGCGGTAATAGACAACAAATTAAATTTATTATAAATAACAACACGGACAAAGAACAAAGTGCAACAGTCATTTTAAACATTGCTACAACATTGTTGCCATTTCACCCTATTTCCAAAATTTGCTATTCTCGCTGAAAAAACAGCTTCTAGCAGTAATCAAACGACGGTAGAATAAATAGTACTCGCAGCGAGAATTAAAAATCCATCATGGCGTCCATTTTGGAGTTATCGATTCGAAGACAAACCTTCGAATACCGGCATTCAGAAATCTGTCCATCGTCGTGTACTGCAGTAAAAATTCTTTTCTAGTTGTCATAAATCGACGCTGTCATGTTGCAAGTATCGTACGTCGTGTCGCGAGGCACGAGGAGAAAATTTGCGTCCGCGTTGTTGCCATGGTTACTACGTGTAGACAACTTGAAAGCCGCATTCTCCGATTTAGTATTGACCAAGTAAAAGCTAGTAAGCGAGAAAATTGTCCTTGCATAAACGCGCCCTAATACCAGGAAAAGAGGATATTGTGTGAGACAAGTTAAACCACCATGTAGTTTAATTGGTTTTTTAACCAAAATAATAATTAGCTAAACCGTTACTTTTGTCACAGAATAGTCAATGTGTTTTTTTTTTTTTTTTTTTTGAATACATGAACTTGTTCACTCAATACATGTGAACGGGAGGATAATAAATGGTATTGTGTACACGTTCAGATTCTTGCCCAATTTGTATAAATTCATCAATTTAATAACAAATGGACATACAATGAAATGAAGCACTTGGTTTTTCTCGGCTATCTTTTCAGACTCTTTCAGAGAGTCAGGAGCTTGATCAAGATAAAGTTGAGTTTGAACATAACGAAAATGTTAACATTTTCCTGATCATATAAAAAAAAATAATAGTCTAGGTGACAACAACACTGAAGTAACATGGGTTGAAACTGGATATGAAAATTGGCAATTTTGTGGGGCAGTTAATGTATGTAGTCCTATACCTACTACTTTTAAACAAGCTGTGATTAGTGACAAAAATATCGAATGGAAACAAGCTATGAGTAATGAATTTAAAATAAATGAATTAAAGGTATGGGAATTTGTTCCAAGGTCAGTAGATGAAAGGTCTAGGTCCAAATGGATTTACACTAAGAAATTTAATTCGTATGGGTCTTTGCAGTAGTTCGAGGCATGCTTAGTGGTTGTGACTGTAATTAAAAATCGGGTATTGGTTATTTTGAATCGTACGACGTTCGATGTGCCTATATTAACAATAAATTAGATGTGGAATGTCACACGAATTCCCCTCAGGGTTGTCTAAGACCTCAAGGTGATGTGGTATTTTAAAATTTGAGCGTTATATGGTTTGCCGTACTTGTTAAAACCTGGAATGCTACAATTGAGTAGTGATCTTTGTTTTTTTGTTGTTTTTTTTTTTTTTGGGGGGGGGGGGGGTGATTAAGGATGGTAGAATATGTTTACCTGTGTACGATTTTCTGACAGTAGGGTCTTCAGATGTTATAAAAGAGCATTTTACTCTTTTGGACTGTACATATGAACTGTAGCTTGGTATACTGAATATTATTAGCTTAAGGAAGTCTGTTGTATTAGTTGAAAACTATTACTTCAGTGTACTTAGTGTTGATAAATCTGTATTAAAAAGAATTACGTAACTGGTTATTAAAGATATATAGATGCTGTATGAATTTGTATTGGTACTTTTTAATACGTGTTTTCTTGAACATTACACTTCATAATAATTTTTTGATTCGTTTAAATGGTGACATTAATGAAATACTGTTGCCTGAATTATTTAAAACACTTTGCTGTTGTTGTTTTTTATTTGCTGTTGTTTACCTTGGAATCTATTAACAGTGTTTGTTTTAACAGACACATAGTCCTTTGATTCAAAAGCCGACAAAACAACGGACAAGATTAAGAAAGTGTGTGTGTGAAAATATATTTATGTCGGCAAAAACAAGCACCAGTGGTTTTCTGACCTTTGTTTGACCGTAATAAATTTCAAAAACTTATAATTATATGTTTTTTGATATTTGTTTGCTTTGTGCTAGTCATTAGAATTTCTCACTTAAACAATTATTTGATACTGTTATAAAAGAGCATTCGTGGAATCCTTTCGTTCGATATGAACTTGTCACTCGCAACAATTATTTGAGGAGCATTCGTGGAATCCTTTCGTTCATTATGAAATTCTCACTTAAACAATTATTTGATGCGTTTATCATAGAGCATTCGTGGAAGCCTTTCGTTCAATATGAACTTCTCACACAATTATTTTGATTTTGTTAAAATAGAGCATTCATGGAATCCTTTCGTTCATTATGAAATTCTCACTTAAACAATTATTTGATGCTGTTATAATAGAGCATTCGTAGAATCTTTCATTCAATATGAACTTCTCACTCACAACAATTATTTGAGGAGCATTCGTGGAATCCTTTCGTTCATTATGAAATTCTCACTTAAACAATTATTTGATGCGTTTATCATAGAGCATTCGTGGAAGCCTTTCGTTCAATATGAACTTCTCACACAATTATTTTGATCCTGTTAAAATAGAGCATTCATGGAATCCTTTCTTTTGATTTGAATTGCAACCTTTTTTGGGTTGCAGCCTACGGTACCCTACCATGGGAATGACGTGGGCAGGTGCATAAATAAAAAATCATTGTTGTAATCATACATTGTTAGTTTTGTTGATGGCCTTTGGTGTTATGCTGTCTGTTTCCTTGGCTCTGAGACATTGCAAAATATGTGCAATGTTGTGACGATGGTGAACCGCGGTGACGATTGCTGACCACTTCGGTTGTTGTTGAACTGCAAAGGGGTTTTCCTGTAGCTGCCCGAAATCCTAGTACAAATCCTAGTAGAAAGTGGGCTTTTTCACCCAGCTCAGATTGAATCTGATTTAACTTCTAGCATCAGGCTCACTCTGGAAACCAATTTCCAACACACCCCATCCATGGGTTACTCTTGCGGTGAGACAGGGTATGGTCGTCTTTTTGGTGTTGAAATCACTCCTTCGAAGGTCCATTCCATTAACAAATGGGTGCCCTTCAACCGTTTTTGGTTTCGTATTATGATAAACGAAAGTGTATTTAGTGTAAGCCACTCAGGAAATCCTACATTAGAAATGACAGTCAGCTGCCTTACAATGCACTTAACTTTCGTCAAAGTGGTGTGACTTGGATTTGCGTTGACTAACATCACCAAGTCCATCACTAACTTATGACATTTTGTTACACCCTTTCTGCAGTTGGCATAATGATAACTCTGCAATCTGTCGTGAAGTTGTCATGATGGCAAAGTAATAAACATGATAATGGTTCGTGATTAGGGCCAAAGATGGAATGGGTTTCTGGTTATTTGGGTCACTGTTTGTGTGTGGGTCGCTGAGTCATGCATGCTATACCCATTTTTGACCTAGAAACCCACTGATCCAGAATGACCCACTAACCAGAAACGATCTACTGATCCGAACTGACCCATTAACCTGGAGTGTTACTGACCAAGAATTCATGACCCATT